>CM072530.1:11647500-11730000 GCA_036898165.1 Silybum marianum
ATCCCCGTTGTGACATCCGTCAAGTTTCCATCACTGGTTAGTATTAGTTATCCCAAATTATGAAAAGATTAGTTATATGATCCAGTCGGACAACTAGCAGGAACTGATTGTCTGTGATTTTAGCTAGCCAGGAATCAGTGAGTAGCAGTTTAAGTTCAATATTGGGTGATTCTAGAAAAATTTAGAATTTATGTGGTCTCATTAAAAAAAAATAGGATCATAGACTTAGAATTGCCAAAATTGAGAAAAGTACACGAAAATCGCTTGAACTACCGATTTTTAACAAAACTGATTTATAGAACATATAAATATAAATAAGGAAATAATTTTTTTTATAAAATTCCATTATCAACCAATATAAAAATACACCTTTTTAATACAACACACTACCATCACACCACTCACCTCACCACACCATCCCTACCCTCTCTAAACCCCCCCCCCCCCATCCCTACCCTCTCTAAACCCACCCCCCCCCCCCTTCATACTCCACCTAGAATATAAATAGGGGTTAATACCCCATAACTTGCTACTTCTCTCTCTAACCTCTCTCTCTCTCTCTCTCAAATTCTCTCCATTCTCTCTGCAATTCCTCTCATATTCAAGAAGGAAAACAAAGGTAACAACATCTTTCTTCCCTTTTTCCTTTCATAATTGTCGATTCTTCATCGTCACCTTCTTCAAGTTCTTGAATCTCAAGAACATCTTCTTGATTTATAAGTTGAGAGAGGATAACACCATACATTTATGTGTTATAAAAAGGTGATCATTTATGACCAATCAAAATTTTAAATCAAAGGAGTTCATCTTATCATCATGCACATTAGATTGGGTGTACCATCATTGCATGATGATAATCTTACATTTTATGCATCACTCTTGCACATTTCGATTTTATGGTGTTTTTACCTACATTTCTTTCAAAAATCATCTTGTTCGTATTCATAAATCGCCATGCATGTGGGTCTAGAAAACCCCTTTGCATGAGTGAAAATCAAACTTTAGCTTGGATTGCCTTAAAAATCCAAGAAAAAGCTTGATTTTGATTTTATGTGAACAAATCTTTGAAACCATGTTCTTGCATGCATGTTTACCTACTCAAAAATGGTTTTAATCTTCAAAATTTTCAGATTTAAGGGTAAAGTGACTTCTTCCAACCATTAAGAGACAAAAAGGAAGAATATTGTTGTTGGTCATCAATTAAAACCCAAAAAATCTTCCATAAAAATTCTGGAAGATTATTGACTCAACTTTAAGGCCCCACAACTAACTTATTTTTCATCCAAACTTGATCATTCTTTTTTTTTAAAATCAAGTTCAGTGAGTTAACTTTCAAACCCCACTGACCTCAATCAAAAATTCGGAGAATTGTACCTTCAATGAGACTACACAAAACAGGTGCGCAATCAGCTTAGCACACTGTCGAGACTTTAATTCGGGACTGGAAAAAAGGACTTAGACTACTCCAAAAATGTTGACACCAGTGTCAAAATTTCCCTAACTTGTTCAATCAGACATGTGTAAATTCTGTCAGGACTTGATCTATGACCGATAACAAGAAAGTCATATCTTTTAAACTTTTTTTTTTCAAATAAATTTGTAACACTCCACCTTTTAACATTTTATATCTTTTTAAAGATTTCTTTTAAGAATAAAAGAATTATGTCATGCATGCAAATGTATGATGGCATTTTAAATCTCATGCAATGGTTCTTAAAAAAGATTTGACATAATCTTTCGGCTAGCAACCGAATAATAAAAAATTTCGTTAAAGTTTAGTTTTGCTTGACTAATAAAAGAGGCATTTATGCGTGTACTTTTTGAAACCCATAAGATAGGATTAAATACTTACTAGTATCCTTGCGTCTCGTAGGATCGAAGTAGGATTTTGTCACGATCGCCCGAAAGGTTTACGTTTTATTCGGAATATCGCAACATCGGTGAGTTTCACAGCCCCTTTTTACTGCTTTGAATATTTTGGGGTGAAAATCATGACCTTAAATTAATTTTTACGTTTTGACGTATTATTTGTTATGAATGCCCTTCGCAGCTTATTCTTTCGAATGTTGTTATTTGATGCTCAATTGCTATGTATGCTAATGTTGCTTGATGTTGAGTTTATTTATCGCAAGTCCCCGGTTGACACTACCCATTTAACTCGTATATCGAGCCGTCGGTAATTTGTGGATAACTGTTATTTGGGCTGAATCCCCAACCCGTAACTGTTGGGGTGCACGATTATCATTTATTTTTACACAGGTCAAGCGATAGGCGGGTGTTTTGGGGCGTTTGATTCCATAAATATGGGAATGTGGGATCTCATTCTTAAACTTATGCATGCGTTATAATACCTGGAGAAAATCAAACCTTGAAACTGTTGACATATCAAAAGTTGAGTTATGGATTTTACTAAATGTGCATCGAAAATGTTTTGTGCATGTTGAACCTGGGATCTCACCAACTATTTTTAGTTGACCCTCTTATTTGTCATGCTTTTCAGGTAAGCTTCCGTAGATTAAGGATAGACATGATCGTAGGGTACCGCATGAAGAACAAGTGTTTTATAAAATTTCCTTTGTAATGGATTGTTGTATCTTTTGAATTTCCAAGAACTGTTTGTAATCGATGCACGCCTATTTTGTCTAAAATTTTAAATATCTATGGTTGCTTTATCTGAATCTTTGGCTATGTCATCATGCGGCTGTTACATTCAGTGTTTCCGCTTTAGCGGGGTGTGACACCCGTCCCCATCCCCACCGGGGAATATGATCACATCTTCATCCCCGTCCCCGACGGGGAACGGGGATCCCCAACGGGGAATCAGGTATTTTTTTCCCTGTTAATTTAAAATGTTTTATAAATCAAATATATTAAACAACACGCTCAATCGATAACGGTTCCTGTTTCAATCTCACACAATTTTTTAATTTTACTTTTATAGAGTATCAAATATTCATATATGAAAAAAAAATCACAACATCATAAGTAATTGTTTGATCAAACACTCTAGACTTTCAACGTTATTTTATCTAAAAAATAGTAAGACGACTCAATAAAATGTATATAAGAAGAAATGTCAAAATAGTATTTATAAATCTAAAAGATAGTAAATCTAAGTCTTTATAAATAATATCGTCGAGGCGGGTACACCGGATTCCCCAATGGGGCGGGTCTCATTCGCATGCCTATTTCCGTCCCTAACACGTATTTAGGAAGCTTGGGTTGGTGAAGAGAATGGTTAGAAACAAAGAAAGTATTAAGGGCTATATCATTGAGTCGTACCTTGTAAATGAATTATCTACCTATTGATCCCTCTAGTTTGATCCACAGACATTATCGTGAGTCAAAGAACTTTGCCTCAAATATTCCTAGTTATTCGGGGACCGACAATAGAATAAACATATTCAAGGTTCCATCTCTCCCACTATTGAAGAAGGGTGGGAAACAGATCATCTTGACTAAGCATGACATGCACAAGATCCACATATATGTATTTTTCACTTGTATAGAAGTTCAACCTTTTCGTGGACCTTTGATGAAGGTTTGCTAGCTGTTCGAGCACCATGTGAGTGTATATACACTAGCCATATCAATATTCAGAATACAATGATATACATTATGTGTGCTTTACATGCGACCTTCTTATATAGGTCATGTTCGAGTCAAACAACTCAACTGAACAATTAAAATCCCTAGCATGCGGACCAAGCCGTTATGCCACCACACATTAGGGATACTTCATGAATGGTTACAAGTTCCATACCATAACCCATGGTATGGGTCAGGTTACCCATGATAGTGGTGTATGTGTCAGGGGGGTTGTTACAACGAGTGTGATTATGACTATTGGGAATGTTGGATGGCATTTTAGAGGTGGAATTTTATGGTGTAGGGCAACATGTTGTTATGTTGTTCAAATGCATTTGGTTTAATACTCTGTCAGAGGTTAGAGTTGACCCTAGACATAGTTTTGTAAATATCAAATATAAGTCCAAATTAAGATCCAAAGACCTATTCATCCTAGCATCACAGGCATAACAAGTGAACTATACTTCATATCTTTCGATGACAAAGGATTTGAAAGATTGGTAGGCGGTTGTCAAGAAAAAGCCCCATGGCATATATAAAGTAGCAGACAGTATTAACGATGTCAAAGACAATAATATGGATGGGGAACAACTCTTTCAAATCAATGAAAGGGTAACTCATACAACACCCAAGGGATTAAATGAGGACCTCGATTCCGTTCTTCTTGCCACAGGAGAGGTAAACATAGTCGATACTATTAATGAAGATAGCACCGATAGACCTATTACTAAAGATAGTGACGACGAACCTATTAATGAAGATAGCGACAAGAAAGCAGAATTTGAAGACATAGATGATGATTCAGATAACAAGGATGAAATAATGTTATCTAATCATTCTTCTGATAAGTGGCTTCTCTTTTGTATGTTTATTTCACAGTTGTATAATTTTAGTTTTTCATTAACTTCTGTTTGAATAGATTATAATGTTCTCTTTTTCAGATGATGGTATGCCAACAACGAGGTAATAGTAAAGGTCGGGGTTGAGGTAGCCCTATCTCTGGTAGGGGTAAAAACTCTTATAGCGAGCGTAGCGAACCGCAAGTTGATAATTATGACGAGTTTTTGGATGATTCCATCCTAACCACCGGCCTCGAGGATCAGGAGCATCAGTTGGACATCCTATCTTCGAGTTCTTCAGGGTCAAGGAGAGGCCCCAACCACTCGATGTCGATGCACTGTTTTCCGAGTCAACGACCATAACCGTATCTGAGAGGTGTTGGGTAAATGAATGTGGTATAAGGCATTATATTACATAACCAAATGATATGAATGCCTTTTATGATGTATATTTTTTAATTATGCACGTTTCTAGATCCCCATATTGTCTAGGAGCTCATTTCCATATTTAGGTCTTTGTTACGTGGTCCGCATTATCGTTGTAAGGATGTTCCTCAGGCTGACTGCAAGTACATGTTTGAGCTCTTTCGGGTTGGTACGTGAATCACTTTAAAAGTAATTATACATATCATATTGTTTTTGTACCAGGATACAAATCTTGTATATGTATGGTAAGTTCAGTGGGACCTGATGTAGAAGGTAGAGGTTTATGATGCATGGGCCCGTACCATGCACAATAGGTACGGGAATTGGATGTGGAGTGCAGGTGAATGGCTGCAACACAGGCCCCAACTAGTGGTTGGGGTGACGTGGGACGGTTAGGACTTCACACCCCTTATAGGACACTACCGTCCCTAGATCCTAAAGTCGTATTGGCCTAACATGATTGATCAAGTTTTTTTATCTTTATTATGAGCGTTGTGCATTACCTTCGTTTTATGTCGACTTATGTGTTATGTTTTTAAAGGGTGTGAGATATCGACTGTTGAAGATCCTAGTTTGGAGCCAGTAAGGCCACGGGTGACCCAATTTGAGAGGGTGTCATCTAAGCACACTAGAGGATCAATCAGTGTTGCACAAGCTCAACAGCAAATGGTAAGCCTACACTTTCTTTTTTATTTGTAATTAGATTTGTATGTTTACTAACAAGTTAGCTTAATTGTCCATTATAGAAAAAGACATAGGGTCGTGAGCGCCGAGTTTTTCTGAGGTGCTTGAGCAGATCCACTACACGAATCGGAAGGTCCTTAAGGTTTCGTCCGGCCCGCCTACTGATGCTTCGATTTTCGTTTACCCTAAAGCGGCTAGAGTGGCGGTAAGTTTTCTAAAACCCCTTACTTGGTTTCATAGAACCATTTAGCAGGTTTAAAGTAATATATTTTTCTAGGCATAGCGACGCTATTAGTTTAGGCAATCGCTATTGGATAGACGTTGGGTTAAGTAGATAGGTTGGTTGACAATGTGACTACCATTGGTAATTAGAATATTACAATTGTTAAAAGTAGGCATTGGATATGTTTGATTTACAGTCGTTATGCTGCTGCAATATTTACAAATATAAATCCACCCGTTTTTGTTTCGGTAAACCATAGGAGCGGTTTTAAGATCTTCGAGATCAGGACTAGTCTAGTATAGAGTCCAACGCCACACCTCCTGATGATGAAGCTCTATCGGAGCAGAGTGTCGGAGGACGAATGAAGGGCCATCTTTTTGGGTTCGAGACCTCTCAGGAACCCCATTATGCTATGACCGATGATTGTAGTAGCAGCACTTGGAGATCAATCATTATTAGATCGATAATGTAGGTATGTTGCTTATATTGCTATGTATCATGTCATTACTTTCCATTGCCAACAAATTACTGATTTTTTTTCATCAAGCATCGAATATCTACATGTAACTGAGTTGAAAGAGAAAATGGCAAGGATAGAGGAGGAGGCAAATAAGGCGAAGCTGCACGGAGAATGTTGTATGGCTAAACGAAAAAGTAGGGCAGATCTGGAGGCCGATAGGCCGACTACGTTGCCAGTCTTCTTCTCGCATTAGTTTTCTACCTCTATGGAGCAGCTTGGATACAGTTCCCCCTCCCCCCCCCCCAATTACATTGCTACGTACCCCTCGGACATTATTTGAATTATACGAATTTGATATTTTGGATTTTATGAATTGGTTATTTTTAAGTTGTTGGGTAGTTTTGGTTCGTAATTTGAATATATGGGCATGTATTGTATAAAATATATAGGAAATGCATAATTTTAATTTAACTTTTTCCAAAAATGAACGACAGATTTCCGTCGCTAAAGTTCGTGGGGCCATCGCTAATCTGTCGCTAAACATCCGTTGCTATTTTGTTTGTAATATTTGTTATCTCTAGCCTGTCGCTGAAAGCCCTTGCTTCTTGATTCAATTGTTGATCCATCGCAAATACTAGTCGTCGTTAAATTCCGTAGTTATCTGTGTAGATACCATCACCCACCCTATTTGGTCGACGAACTATCAACAATGAATTAGTGACGGAATTGAACTTTGTGACGAATTAGTGACAGTTTGATTTGTTGCATATAGGGTCCGGTTTTGTAGACATATTCTTGATTTGTAATGTTTTTATATTAAAATATATTAGTGGTGCGTTAATTAAATATGTTATTCTATTGTAAATTGTTAAAAAAAAGTAATACTTTTTTAAATTGATAAAATGCGTTAAAATCAAATTTGTTAAAAGCTTAAAAGTAATATAATTGTAATTTATTAAAATATTATTAGAAAAACAAATAAAGTAGAAATACAAAATATCTTTAAAAATTGAGGTACCATACCAAAACCTAAAATAGTGTTTGCGAGTAGGGCTGTAAACGAACCGAACGAACACGAACAGAGGCTTGTTCGTGTTCGTTCATTTAACTTAACCGAACAAACGAACAAACACGAACGGTAAACGAACGAAATTTTTTATGTTCGCGTTCGTTCGTTTAACTTAACCGAACAAACGAACGAACACGAACAATAAACGAACGAACACGAACGACAAACGAACGAAATTTTTGTGTGTTCATTAAGAAAATTTGTTTGTTCATGTTCGTTTGTTAAGCTGTTAAACGAACAAACATAAATGAACATGAATGAAGATAAACGAACGTAAACGAACATAGATGAACATAAACGAACAGACACAAATATAGAATAAAACCACCATTACTTAATATTTTGTTCCTAAAAAGTAGCAGAACAAAATAAAAAACGGGTAACTTAGGAGCCATAAAAAAAATTCTAAAAATTTAATTTAATTACTGATTTTACATATCAATCTCATAATATATAAATATATTTATATATATATAAACAAACGTAAACAAACGAACAAGACCATTGTTCATGTTCGTTCATTTAACTAAACGAACAAAAAAATGTGTTCATGTTCGTTTGTTTATTAAATAAACGAATATAAATGAACTTCCCGCCAAACGGTTCACAACGTTCGGTTCGTTTACAACCCTATTTGCGAGTACTCTCATTTCAAATTAATAACACAAAAATAAATGCAAAAATAATGCATTTACCGGAAGAAAAAAATATATACGACTAAAAATAGGTATACTACAAAATTTAATGCATTCATTAAACATGGTCTTAAAATGCTAGAATTCTTTTTAGAGTTATATCCATCTCCATAATTTTCTCTAAAATAGAAAATTAAAACTAAAATCTTTAAAAAATATTACATTAATCTTCAACAACATCTTCATTTTAAAAATTACAAAATTCGTTATATTATTAATATATTCAATATCATTAATAAAATATTCTAAACATTTAATTTCAATTTTCTTATTGGTGGAACATAATAAAAAATAGTTTCTCTTTCTTGGTAATTATTTTTGGAGATGTCTCCAAATTTGGAGATTTTTGTAATCTCCTTCATGGTTTCTCCATTTTGGAGAAAGTTTTGAAGATATTGTTGGAGCAAAAAATTGCTTAAAATCTCTATTTCCTCCATTTTAGAGATGCTGTTGGAGATGCTCTTAAGAAAAATGTCATATAGCCATTCTATTACGCTTAAAATTATATTAAGGCATCTTCAACTCGACCACTAAAACATAAATAATAAAAACACTAAATACTGAATAATAATAAAATATGTATGTGTTTATTACTTAATATATTAAACAATTAGATTGAAGTTCAAATACAAACAGTTGAATGGTACAAACTATACAAACCGGTTCAAATCAATACAAAAATGATTTTTTACATGATTTTTTTTCATCAAACATTAGGATTTAAAATATTATTACACATATGTTTGTTTTATAATGTAAAAGTTTCACATGTATTTGTTTTCATAAGTTGAAAGTTTCTCATTTATTTATTTATGAAAAAGTTTCACATGTATTTGTTTAATAATGTAAAAGTTTCACATATAATTTTTTCACAATGTGAAACAAAAATAAGTGCAATAATATCTTAAATCATAGCATTTGATGGAAAAAATCATAAAAAAATTATTTTTATATTGATTTGAACCAGTTTGTATATTTTGTACCCTTCAACTGATTTGTATTTGAACCAGCATCTAAACAATTAATCTATATATATAACTATAAAAGTGAGTATAATACTAATACACATTTTTAGATGTCTGCTTTATTGAACTCCAAATATAAATATCAACATTTTGGACCTCCATTGTATTAGTATTTTAGCGTTGGATTGGAGAGAGAGACACCTCTATTTTTGCGTTTTTTTAGTGTTGAATTGGACATGATCTAAGAGGGAATGGTTAATATTTTGACAAAATAGAAAATAGAAATATATATAATTATTTCATTAAAAAGTCGAGTCAATAGAATTGGGATCCTTTTAAAGTCGACTGTTGGGTCCAATACTTTTTTCTGGCTTATAATCACTCGTACAAATGGTCCTAAAAGAGTCTTGGAATCATATTGAAGTTGGACCCTAGTGCTTAATGCTTTTTGTGGTTTTAATAATGCATTCGTAAAAAAAAAAAAAATTGGATCAAATCATAATAGGTGTACCTAATCGATCACGTTGGTCCTAGTCGTATTAGGGCCCGTGTGAATCTAGTCTTATCGTCAATCATTTAACCTTTACTAGAAATACAGGTGAGATCTTTTTGCCAAAAAATTCCTGTGAATTTGTGACCGAGGGAGAAAAATTCAAGGATGGACCAATAATTTTTTTTATACGATGACATCATATAATATGGACAAAAAATAATTACAACAAGCACGGTTTTTATTGAGTTGTCTTCATGTTTTTACTAAGTTTCAGTATTATTCGATGTGTTCTTAGTCCAATTCCACCGGTTAGGGGGATTTTTTGAAGTTTTTTACTTGATTTCGAGATATTTTTAAGTTGTTTTTTTATCGATTTCGATGGACTTTTTCAGTTTTTGGTTGATTTTAAGAGTTTTTTGGGTTTTTTTATTGAAATTAGTGATGGATTTTATTAATTAATTAATTTTTTAAAACCTGCTAGAAATCCGCCGGTGAATTTGTAATATTATTGCTTTTTTACTTGAAGTAATTCAACACTAATAAAAAAATGAATTATTTAAATTATATATATATGGCTGGAGGTCAGTCAGTTTAATCTGGACCGTTGAAATTGTTTCTCTAATTCGATCCTAGCCGTTTAAAATAGCTAATTTACAGTTATCGTTTTACTTTGCTTGCGCTTTCTTCCCACTCGGCTCCTCCTTCTCTCTCCACGTCCCTTCCCCTGTTTTCTCCCATGTTTCTCTCCACGTCCCTTCCCCGGCTTTCTCCCACATCGCCCCTCAATTGACGCCATCCCATTCTGAGAACGCAGCCTATTATTTCCTCTCAACCATTTATGCACTGCTATTTCACTCTCAACACGCAAGAAGAGGAAGGGGCGATTTGGTTGATCTATGAACGGGGATATCAAGATCAAGACAAATTACAAGAAAAAGTCTGATCATTACATGTAAGATTTATGCATAAATTTCATGTATTATCATTTCGCACATGTAAAATTAGGTCAGATCCAAAAAAACCATCTTGATTTTTTTTAGCTCATTGTTCTTGATGAATCTTAAGCTTCATCATTGTTGTCTAACATTCGTGTGTTTATGATTAGATCTACCCATTCTCCCTCCACCACATACGTTCCTCTAAAATTGAACCCATGTTCAGCATTCAACTCTCGAGTCCCCTCCTAATTTATGGGGAATGTTTTATCTGCAGACTTTCAACTAATGGGGAATGTTTTTCCAAACAAGTAATTTTTTTCTTTTAAATCCCCCCCCCCCAACACACACACACACACACACCAAATCAAACCCAATAAAATCGAATGGTTCCATTTCTGCTTTGTCGTCTCCGGTGTAACAGGTGGTTTCTGTGCTAATATGGTGGTGTGTTGCTTGGAGTTATGCATGCTTGTGCAGGACCTTTGATTTCATTGCCGAAGAAAGGGAACGCGGTCGTGTACTGCCCTCAATTCTTGATAATTACTATATGTTCAACTAATCAAAGAGCTTTTTCTTTTTCTCTAACAGACGCTCACAATCCAGGTTGCAAAGGTAAATCTAAAGTTAACCATTGTTTGGTTTATCGATCTGATTTTTGAACAACAAGCTTGACTTAAATAGTATTATTTCTTGCTTCATTTCAGGCTTTTTGGAGCTTAAAAGGATTGAGGCAATTCAGGTCAAGATCAATAGTCTGTTCTACCAAGACCACCCAGTAACTGGTTTGATCAATTTACAAAGATAAGTGAAGCAATTTGTGTACAAAAAGAACATAAGTTTATGATAAAATGCCGATGAATTGGTTCCTTTTCTAACGTGTATTTATATTTCAGTGGGAGTCTTTTAAATACTCCATTATTCCATGTTACATTTATTCTTTCGTTTAGTTCTTTGTATTAATTAATCTTTGTATTCTCAGCTTGCTATTTTGGCTTCTGATTCTGGAGATGAACTGTTGGCTGTTTACCGTTATTTTCAAAGTTTAGCAGTTGATACCCCATTTACCACCACAAGAGACAATTTGATCATTGCGATTGAGAAGGTATCTTACCATTTTTCATTTCATTAAACATTTTCAACCCCGTTAGTAATCATGTCATTTTCATCAGTAACTTTAGACAAATATGTATTAGTTATAATCTTGTCAACAATCCTCTATATTAATGTATCCAGGTTCAAACCAAAAGTGGTGGCTTGACGCGATATGATGTGATTTGGATATCAAGTCTCCCTTGGGGTGCTAGAGCTACCTATATTTCTGAATTTGATTGGTTTTCAACGTGTATATCATTGGACATATTATAGTTATCAAGGTGCTAATGTCAAATGGTTGACACTGAAGGTTCCAATGTGTTCACGAAGGTGACAAGATGATAAGTATCCTAAACTCAGTTGTACTCATATTAAAGTCAAACGTTTTTTAGTCCGTATGCAGTCTTTACATGTAAATAGATTGATTTAAGCAAGTTAAGTGTTTCTATTGCATTTGGTTTGCAGCTTAGTCTGATACAGCCATTTAAAAAATTGAGCTCGGTGACACTATAGTAAATTGACATTCATATGCATGTATTATGCATGATTAGGTTCTTGACATATCGAACTATCAAAGACAGATGGTATGTATGATGCCTTTAGAGACATCCAGGCAAATACCATATTGAAGGCAGAAAATATAATCTTTTTGGAGATAAAATACAGGCTAAATTGGTGTCTTCTATGGGCATATGACTATGAGTGACAGAGAAATGTTTTTAAATATTTTCGTTTATGCATAATTTTAAAGTTTCGATATCCTTTTGACTATTTATATTAACTCACTACCCAAATCATTTAATAGAGATTCATGTCATGGCAGGTGATTATAACTTTGTATCCTTATTATTTAGGTTACGTCTACGTATATTGACTGTATGTAGTCTTTGTGGTTAATTTGTATTTCTGAATTTTTAGACAGAATTAAGAAACCCTAACGATGAACATGAGGGTTTTGAAACTTGATCCGGATCAAACTCTGGAAGAATCCCAACAGGTTTAAATTTCTTATTCTAAACGTTTTGTTTATTTGGTTATTAGAACAGTTATCTAAAAAATTGCCACGAGGGGTCTATTAGAAGGATGAAAGTGAAATAATTGTAGCTGTAACTTAATATATATTTATTTTTAGAACATGTTTACACATTCTTGACTGGTTTCTATGGTAACTTATTATTTATCTACAGGCTACAGCTACATAATATCAACTGAGTTACTGTAATGTCCAGAAAGTTACAGCTACAATTATTTAAAAGAATAACCACAAATATTTTAGTGTTGAGTACAAACTTGGAGGAGGGGTGTTTGGTGAAGTATATAGTTATGTTAAAGTTATAAATATTTGAAGTAAAATATTGTCATATTGTATTTCTTAAATCAATAAACTTCATATACTAATTTTTAAGCAAAAATATTTGGTACTTGATGCATTAAAGAAGATGGACACTATTGCTCATTTCCTGTTGTGTATGGTGACATGATGCAAGGACTGTCAAGGATGGGGATATAGTTGCAATTTAGAAAACTGTTATCATCTTGACTATGCATTCCATGTTCTTATGGTCAACAACACCAAGTTGTTTATGATTAAGCCATATTCTTGTGGTCAACAAGACCAACGTGTTTATGATTAAGCCATATTATTGTGGTCAACAAGTCCAAGGTGTTTATGATTAAGCCATATTCTTGTGGTCAACAAAACCAAGGTGTTTATGATTAAGCCATATTCTTGTGGTCAACAAGACCAACGTGTTTATGATTAAGCCATATTAACAAGACCAAGGTCTTTATGATTAAGCCATAAATATCCATAAATTCTTATTTTTATCTTGTGGATTGATTTCTATCATGTAAAGTTTAATTGTTTTTGTATTGTTGCTGCTAAGGAATAAGTGAATCAGGCTGTTGCCGATGATCTGAACTCGATGCATTCATCGCCTTGTGATTGGTTTATTTGCGATGATGATGAAAGTAGCACAAGATACTTTGTGATTCAGGTACATTTTTTGTGTTTTCTTGATTTACAAATGATGGGTTAGTTGACAGATTGATAACATATAAGATGGTTATTGCATTTTTTTAAAGTTTGAGGCTGTTAAAAGAATTATACATTGATCTACATTTGGTCAAATTTTTTGTTTCAGGTTTTATCCATACCATTATGCACCATTTGCTTATGGTCTTAAAGGATCTTGAAGAATTAAATATCAACTTTGAACTAGGTTTACCATTCAAACCATTTAATCAGCAGCTCGACGTTTTCTTGCTAATTTTACATACAGGTTACAATTTAGAGTTAACATCCCAACCTCTCCATGTGCCTCCCGGTATGTGGTCTTCTTTTCCATCTCTCAATCTCAATCTCCATCATATATCTTTATTCTTCAATTTTCATTATAAATTGCAGGTAGGCCACATCAAAAAGGAGTTTTTAAGTTTGGTGGCCTTGGGTTTTTTTCTTTATGTCTTTAATGTTCTCTATGTTTCTTTTACTTTTGTATTATCCTATTTTCACAAAATCATTTTGCAAATCTACTCTTGAAGAGTTTTGGCCATATTTGTGGATATCTTTGGATTCAAAGAAAGAATTAATGAATTTTATTAGGAGGGGTATAAAAAATAAAGTTTTACTTTTGGTATGTTAAATTTGTTGGTTATACGATTTTGATCGGTTCGAAAATTCTCTTGATTTTGGGTTAATATTGGGCTGCCTTATGCAAATTTCGAACTCTTCTTTATTCAATGTGATGGGTATAAAATATTTGATGCCCTTGAGTTAAATTAGGTTGCAAGATAAACTTTTTATAAACTATATTAGGAAGACTAATAGGCTAGAAGTTGATTTTCTGACATGAAGATATAAACCTTTTATACCGTTTGAGAGGGAGTTCAAAAGATGATGACTTTTCGACCCCCAAGTTGGATCAAGAACTATGGAGTCGTGTTAACTGCTTGAAAAAAACAAGAAATGTGGTTGACTAATAATAATTTTCAGCTATGCTCTAAGTTACCAGAAAATGTCAAAGAAAGAGCATTAAAGTCTGATAGTGAAGACTTAAATGATGGGTTAGACAACCAACTCATCATGGAATCAGATATGAAACTCGGCGGGTTTAAAGCGGGACTGAAATCCTAGCAAGAAGTTTGCAGACTGCATCAGATGTGCTACATGAGAAGTCTTGCACAGGAACTCTATGTATGTAGCAACTGCTTCGAGGTAAAGCTTCTCGAGGTCAAACTTATCAAGTTATCATCCTTAAAAAGGGAGTTTAGTATCTAGAACGATGACGAACTGAATTTGTTTTTTCTTTTGTGTGCAGGATGTTGTAAAGTCTGATTTGAAAGTAGAAGACTTGATGACATGTTTGCTTTGTAGGAAAAAAGTATATGCAAGAGGTGGATGTAGAGGATAAGGGAGGTGCAAAATACCATTGATAATCCTCTCATGCATTAATCAAAAGGTGAAAGATCTTGAAATTCAAGTAATGAATCTTGATTATATCTACTATATAAATTCATGAAAGTTGGTTTAATTTATTTTTTGATCTTTTTGAACAGATAATGAAAAACGATGAAGGCATTTATTGGCTTCAAAACGAGCTATAAGATTGCGCAAAAAAAAAACTAAGCATCGTTAATGGGATTCATACTCCTATAATTTTGTGTGGATTTTTTTTCCTTCAAAGGGTCTGGGATGGGTTGTGTTTACCTGTATTTGGAGCCTGAAACTTGTAGTTCATGATTTGTTGAAGGAAAGTTGGGTATTTTTTTGCGTTGTGATGATTGCATTGGAGTAGAGAAGGTAAAATTAGTTAAACTACTCAAGGTGTTGGTTTTCTTAAAGTTCTTTATAAATATGGTGATTGTAATTTTATTGAATATTGAAATAGAAGAGAAGTATGTAGAACCACATCAAAGAGAAAAGTGTTTTTGCTTTGTTCATCTCGGGCTTTGTTTAGGGTCTGTTTTAGGGACGTTTTTTAAAATGTGTTTAAAGTCATATCGTATACCCGACCAACGGACGGGTATAACACTAGTTACCCACGGATTGTGACGAATTTTAGAAAATCAATTAATAAATTAATTTTCAACGAATTATCCTAAGATGTTTTAATTTATTAATTAACTTAAATTCTTAGCCGTCTAATTTTTAAATAATTACAAATATTATTACCGGCCTATTACTGGCAATTGTTATCCGCCATTAAATAGTCAAATGTTATAGATTATTTAAAGGGCCGGGTAATTTATTGTCGTTCAGATTATCCATTTAAAACAGTTACTAAAGAACCATATTTCATTATCGACTACATTATATAGAGCCTCCTAAGCATTTTTATAACTAAACCATTATGGTTCTGTTACACCCAGATTTTTACTATCCATATTTTAGGTTTTGTATGTATTTCGGCCTTAATATAGTCTTTTAATTTAAAAGTATCGTGGATGGTGGTTGAGTTGGTTATTGCATTTGACAAAAATCAACTGTTTGTCGAAATTTAGAGTGTCCGCGACCGCACCCCTATTTTGCTCACGCCCACAAGCATCTGGTAGAAACCCTACAGCCCCTTTTAAATACGACCGGTGTATGTAGGAGCTTAGAAGGTATTAGGATTTTGGTTTGTTTCGTGTTTCTTGGTGGTGATCCTTTAGTTTCATTAATCTTCATGTTAGTATTTATTGGATTGTTTGTCTTAAGGAGTGATTTAGTTTTTGTGTCAACTTCTGATGTTCATTAAGTCTTATATCATTAGAGTATTTGGAGTACTTTAGTTGGATTCCAAGAAATGTTAGAAGGCTTTATGTGTTGAACTTAAGAAAATAGATTTTAGTGAATAGTGACGGATGATACGATCAACTGAATTGCTAAGGAATTTTGAGAGTTATTTGGAGTTTGGTGTCATGAACGGAGCAATAGATCCTGCATGGTTTCAATTTGGAGGAGTTTAGTGTAGTTGTCCAAGAAAATCTTAAGTGAAAATCGTATTATGAAAGAGATTTTGATGGTCGAGTTAAGTTGTTAATACAACATCGGAATCGCTTAAGTTAGTCCCTAAGATACTCTTGAGGTGGTATGAACCACCTATGGTTGGGAGACAACCGAGATCCTAGTGTTGGAAAAGTGATTAAGCAAATGTTCAACGTTCGTCAACGTATGTTAAGGTAATCTTGTGGAAAGGGGTTGTTTGTTTTGTGAAGTATTATCATTTGAAGTCTTTTCGTAGGATTGTTATCTAATTTTGGGATGGATGGATGGCAAACCATCTATTGGGTTTATGCTGCGAGTTGTGTGACTTTTTGAATCGTTCCACGTGCCCTTATGGTACAAGTGCTATGCAAAAAAAAGGGTGGTATGTTATCATCGTCGGGAGAACTTTTAGGTTGAGGTTTTATGATTCGTAGAAAACCTGAACTTTTGAGAATTAAACCATCCGTTGTGTGTGGGCATTTGAATCTTGGATCGGCATTAGATTTCGAGGACGAAATCATTTAAAAGTTGGGATGATTATAACACCCGGATTTTTAGTATCCATAATTTCAAGCTTCGTATGTATTTCGGTCTTATTATAGTCTTCTAGAAGTATATTGGTTGTTGATTGAGTTGGTTATCGCATTTGGCAAAAATCAACTTTTGGATGGAATTTGCACTGCTCCGGCCGCACCCCAATTTTGCTTGCACCCGCGAACAAACCCCAAAAAGTGCGCAGAACTTATATTTTACACTGCTCGCGGCCACACGCCCATTTTGCTCGCGCCCGAGACCATCTGGACAACCCCTTTAAATCCGATTTTCTCCTTCTTACTTTCATTTTATTTCTTCACCAACACTTTTCTCCTTTCATCCAAATCGGTCCAAACTCTCCTACTTCACCAAATCGATTTCTTCAAGAGCATCTAAGAGCTTGGCAAGTAGAGATTCAACTCTTGTGGGTTGAAAGATCTCATCTCCTTCATCTTCTTCCACCATTGTTAACCACATTTTGGGTTTTCTTAAAAACCCATTTGTAACTTATTTTAACCTTCCTAAACTTTTATTCTTGTCAAAATACTTCATTTTGTTGTCCTAGAATATTCCTCTTGGTGTATGTTACACATCCATGAATTTTGACCGATTTTGGGTATTTTGGATGATTTGAGGTTTTTGACTAGGGTTTATATGGATCTGATTTTGGAGTTATATTCTTGGTATATTTTAGGTTGTTTATGAACTAGATGAGGTTTCTAGTGTGAATGCTTGCAGGTCTGGAGTTCTCTTCAAAGGAAGCTTTTCGGGTAAACCTAGATTTAGCCTAAATCTAGCAAGGTGAGTTCACGTTGCTTTGTTAAAACGGTGTAAATGCCAAAAATGTCCATTTGAAGTATTAATATGTTTTAATTGTTATTATCAAATGTGTGAGTATTTTGGTAAGTTTCGCATGTTTGGTATAAAAGGGTTTATAAACATACATGAAGCTTATACTTGAGTTTTAGACATTTTGATAACTGAAGTATAAATGTGAGTTGTTTGGGTGCATTATCTTTTAAATAAAGATCAATTGGTTGTATTTGCATCGTTAGAATATTTGATTTATAAATCATTGGAATTACATATTATTATATTATGAGACAATTTGGGAACATATGAATATGATTTCATTGGGGAAAATGGTTTGTCTCAACCAATGTTTTTAGTAATCACATAAGTGTTGAGTTATAGAACTTTTGCTCGGTTTTGACTAAAATAAGTCTCATGGACATTTGTCCGATTTAAATGACTATATGTCGAGCTTTTGGAGTTATACGAAAATATGACATAATCTATGATTTACTACATGCTTTGAGTGCGTTGATCATTCATTTTGGAGTCATGTAAATTAAGACTGAGTTGCATTTGGATCCATATGCATATAAATCGATTTTGGTTGGGATAGTCAGTCCCATGTTGTTGTTTGAGGTAGGCATCAGGTCTTCATAGGCATTAAGGTGTGGGCTCTTGTAGTCGGGCATCGACCATTGACCATTAAGATGTAACCACTTGAGATAGACATCGGGTCTTCATAGGCATTAAGGTGTGGGTTGTTGTAGGCGGGCATCGGACATTGGCCATTAAGATGAAACTACTTGAGATAGACATCGGGTCTTCAAGGGAATTAAGGTGTGGGCCCTTGTAGTCGGGCATCGGGCATCGACCATTAAGATGTAATCCCTAGCATTATGTAGTTTGAAATAGGCATTGGGTCTTCATATGCATTAAGGTGTGAGCTCTTGTAGTCGTCCATCGGCCATTGACCATTAAGATGTAATTTCCCGCGAACGGGTTTGGTTAATCTAGCCCATACAACGTTGGATGGTGACTCACTTATGTGTCCGGTCACTTTTAATGGTAACACGGGTCTCCCCCGTCACCAAAAGGTGTTTTTTTGGGTACATAGTCTTATACATTATTTTCGGTGACGTTTTTAGAGTATGATGTATTAGCCATAACTTATATTATTGAATCTTTGAGACTTAATCGTGTTTTGGCATTTTAGATAACTAGAAGGGTACTCGCGCAATGCAGCGAGATCCATCTTAATTTCAATGTTTATTTTATTTGTTGTCTTTATCAATGTTATAATACGGTTTTATTAGTTTTGAAAAAAGAGATTTTATTTTTTGTATACTTTCCTTAATTCAGTTTTTTAATTATAATCTAGATTTATAATAAAATAATATATTTTGGTTTAATAATATAAATTTTTTTATAAATATAATAATTAAGTATTTTGTTAGAGTTGAATGATTATCCTAATTATATGTTAGATTTGTTATATTCAAAATTAGATGTTTATCTGTATAGTTAGTTACACGAATTCAAACGTGAAGCTTTAATAAGTTGTACTAATGCATGTATAACTTGTATTTTTGAATTTTAAGTAATTATGCTTTAATCAATTGTACTTATTGCATAATAATATGTTTTTAAGAGTTTTTGTCATATGCTTTATAATATAGTATAGATGGAGTCTTGTCTATATTTCGGTATTTGAAGCATTAAAATTTATTCACATCTTGAGTGAGTAAGGGTGTAGAGTTGTATTTGAACGGGCATTTCTTTTAAAGCTTTCATCACTAGGGTATTTTGGTTTGAAGCTTTTATTACGAAAATGATGAGTTTAAGAAGGATGTTGCTTTTACAATGAAGTCATTCTATTTGAGGAATTATTATTTAAATCAAGCAATCTTTCGATTTATATCGATTATAAATATGTTATAAACTCTTAAGATCACTAGGCGTTAAGCCTAACCTTTTTCCTTTGTCGGCATGTGCATAAGGTTCTCATTGAGGTTGGTACTAGCGACACGTGTTGACTTGAGTGTTAGAGAGTAGCACGTTAAAGATCTAGCTTTTGGTGACGTTTTCCGCATTCGGATACAGCGACTCTTTTGGGTTTAGTAACACCTGACCGTAATTATGTCTTAGTATAAGACTTGGCCTATCTTTTGTCGAGGTTTATATAGAATTGTTATTCGAAGAAATTCAAGTATAGATTTATAGGAAGGGATTTATCCTTATATTGATGTAATATTAAAAAATTTAAATTAGTCGTTCTTTCCAAATTTGAGGGTATTAGAGCATTTCCAATAGCTTCCCCAAAATGGGGAAACTGTGGATTTTGATCAAGTATTTTGCTTCAATAGTTTCCCCATAATCATCTCCAAAATGGAGAAAGTAGAAGAGAGAGTGAGTTTTTATCCAAATATGGAGTTCACTCCAAAAATGATTACCAAATGAAATGACCAATAGAAAACTTTGAAAAATAAATATTTAAAAAGAGAAATAATATTTTAATAGATGATGCAATATTTTAATATTATTTTGGATAAATTATAGAGAATTTGTTGGAGATGAATGCAATTTTTTTTGGAGATTTTGTCTTTTGTTTTTCCATTTTGGAGAAATTATAGGAAATTTGTTGGAGATGCTCTTACATGGTTGTTTGTGGATCTAAACTCTAAAGCATCCACCAAAAGAAGCTCAAGATTGGGGTAAAAACCTAGATTTAGGCTAAATCTAGCAAGGTGAGTTTAACTTACTTTGTGAAAGCTATGTACATGCCAAAAATGTCTATTTTGATGTATTAAAATGTTTTCCTTGATATTTATCAAATGTGGTCATTATTTGATGAGATTTACATTTTTGTATAATGGTTTTATAAAATTGAGAAATGCCCGTATTTTGGATTTTTAGACATCTTGATGAAAAAAATATAAGTGTGGGTTGTTTTGACGTCTTATCTCATAAATGGAGATCATTTGATGTTATATGTATTTTTGGAGTATTTGATTTTATAAACCACTCGGAAAATACATGTTATTGCATTATGAGGTATTTTGTAAATAATGGAGTATGATTTCTTTGGAAAAATGGTTTGTCTCAACCAATAAGTGCTGAGTGGTTGAGCTTTTTTACACAGTTTTGACTAAAATGAGTCTTTGAGATACTTGTGCGGTTTAAAGTACTCTATGTCGAGCTTTTAGAAGTTATATGTAATTAAGGCATGTTTATTACTAAAGTTACACGTTTTGAGTCCGTTAGTCGTTTAATTGGTGTCGTGTAAATTTTGACTGTAATGCAATGGATCAATAGGTATAGAAGTTGATTTCGGTTGGGATAGTCATCCCCTTGTTGTTACTTGAGATAGGCATTGGGTCTTCATAGGCATTAAGGTGTGAGCTCTTGAAGTCGGGCATCGGCTATTGACCATGAAGGTGTAATTTCTCACGAACGGGTTTGATTAAAATTTAGCCTATACAACATTGAACAGTGACTCACTTACCTGCTCCGTCACTATTAATGGTAACGCGGGTCTCCCCTATCATCTTCGGATATTTTATACTCTCCCAAGTCCCAAGGGTAAGTCTGACTTCAAATGTTTTGACACATCTTGTAAAGCTATGTTTTTCATTTTAATGTTTTATAGTTTTATTCTTCATTGTGTGACTATTGGGTTTTGACCTCAATAAATGAGTGTTTTGGTTAAGGATACTTCATCAAGAAAATGGTAGGTTTTGGAAAAATGTTGTTTTTACGAATAATTCATTCATTTGAGAAATTATGTTTTAATAATCAATCTTTCAGTTTTACCATTTTATAATTATGGTGAAAACTGTTTGAGCTCACTAGGCGTTAAGCCTAACATTTTTTCATTGTGCACATGTGCATCAGGTGCGGGGAAAATAACACTAGAGACACCGTGATGAGATGAGTGCTAGATAGTTGCACGTGAAGGTTTTAACTTCTCATTGACGTCTTTTGCATTCAAAGATAGTGATTATTATTGGGTTTTAGTAACACCCGACTTTGATTACGTCTTGATGTAAGAATTGGTGAACACGTTGTCGATGTAACATCCAGTTTGTTACTTTAGGTAATTCAACTATTGATTTCTTAAGAAAGAATTTATCCTTTGTTTGATGTTTTATCGAAAATTTTATATTAATGGTTTTTTCTTTCAAATATAAGATGGGTTACAAGTTCAAACATCAAGTTAGATATAGAATGTTATTCGGTTTTCAACTTTTTCTAAACTACGCAATAACTAAATCAAATAAGTGTCAATTTAATGGATTTGTTGAACAAAGTTCGTTTGTTTTCGTTTGGGAATTTTGTTTACCAAAAATGTTATGACTTTTTTTGGTAAGTTAAGGAAAAAAAAGGTCATGAATGAGTTGCAAAAATGAATATTATTTGAGTTTAAAAACATTTTATAAATATAAGATATAATATAAATTGACTTATTTGGTTTATTCAATTTATCCAATCACTAAAAAATAATCAAAACCAAATTAAATTAGATAGTCTTATTTGGTTAATTAAATCATTTAACCTGAAAACTATATAAACTAAAATTTGCAGTTTATTGGGAAATCCAAAAAAACCCAATACATTTTAGTATTTGGAATAATTAAATCTTTGGACAATCTTTTAGAACAAATAAGTCCTTGGACATTTCAAAACCTGTTAAATAAATATTTGGACTTTCAGAAACCTCTTAAATCCTTACGTTATGCAGGCAAATCACGTGCAAAATCACATATGATTTTTCATTAACGGTCAAAAAACGTGTGCAAGCGGCTTGTGGTTGCGTCTTCGGGTCAAGGGGCAAAGGCCGACTGAATCACATGTGATTTTGTACGTGATATTAGTGTAAAATCACATATGATTTGCCCGTTCTCGTGTTCTTTCAAATAGATACCATTCTCGTTTGATCATACTTCTATATATATATATATACTAGTTGTATATCCATACAACACGACGGGGTGCAATTTTTTTAAACAAGTAATAGGATATATTTCTCTTAAAAGCAAGCCAATCTCATTGAACACCACAAATTACAACAAGTCTCCAAGCATAGTGACACATACCCAAAGCAGACAGTAAGTTTGCATGAAACAAACCTAAGAGAAAGCAACCAATTTCAACCTATAACCATACACTTAGAGTACGAAGCTCTCCTGCCGTGATGTCTATAGGATCTGATCCACATCAACAATTATCATATTCTGGAAACAAGAATAACAACAACAACATTATGATTCACAAAATGAAAACCAAACCTATCATATTCTAGTAAATAATTCAAAACCTCACCAACATAAAGATGTATTGTATGTATTTGCTACAAAGTCATAAAGTAATCATTATACATATTTACTTAACTAATTGGATCTGCAATTTTGTTAGAAATTGGTAAAATTCAAGAATTTATTAGAATTGGTAGAATTCAAGATTATGCCCAAGAACTTGTTGATGCAAATAAAGGCTAGATTTCAACCATACTTGAGATAATATTAACCAAACAGGACTGAACTAACATAAGTGATGAACTGAACCTGAAATCAAACCGTATGACGAAATCAAGACTGGTGCGACGATCTGGAATTGGGTGGCGATCTGGGTTGAGGAAGGTGGCGATCTGGGTTGAGGAAGGTGGCGACGACAATGGGCTGGGCTAAGAAAGGTGGCGATGGCGACGGGTGGTGTAGGGCGACGAGAGGGATGGAGACGCGATGGGCGGACAATTAGTTTTTAGGGTTTTATTTTTTGTAATTTGTACTTTGACCGGTTAAAGAGGTTGTAGGTCAACTTTTAAGTTTTATAGGATTTATTTGATGTGTTTAGAAAAGTCCAAGGATTTATTTAATATGTTTTGAAATGTCTAAGAACTTATTTGTTCTAAAAAATTGTCCAATTATTTAATTCTAAATACTAAAGTCCATTGAGGTTTTTCTGTACTTTTCTGTAATTTATTCGGTTTCTATATTATGATGGGTTATTCGGTTTCAGTTTTTTTTACACCCCTCGTTTTGATTATTACGACCGACATGATTGCATTGATGTAAGAATTGTGAATTGCAAAAAAATAAAATATACTTTAATTTGATTTTTCTTTATTTTGAATAAAATATTTTTGAGTACCTTTATTTTGATAATTTAAATATAACATCTCAAACATTTACGTATCAAAATAAAGTGGATGCATATCTATGCAACTTACCTATATAATTTTGAAAATATAAAACTGAATAAGAACCGCCAAGCTTCATTATTTTTAGTTTATCATGTGAAAAAGAATATTATTATTTTTGATGAGGATCATGGATTCATCGTTGTTGCTTTAAAAAAAATATAAAATAAACATCAATATAAACTAATAATATTTTATCACATGTTATACCATGAGCATATTTGTTTTTTTCTCTTATTGAAGTTGATAGATTACCAATAGTTTATTGAAGTAAATGTTTATCATGTACCGTTTATTTTATGAAATAAGCATGATTAAGATCAACAACTTTACTTGATAAAAAAACATATTATGAATCTAATTCGAATATTCAATAAGGAGAGAGAAAACTCTTAGAAAATGTTTGGTTTGCAAAATGAAATTTCGTGAAATTGGAATCCATCAAAAGAATTTAACTTTAAATAAATTGTAATGAAATTTGATCATGTGTTTGATTGTATGAAATCGAATTATTTGGAATATCCAATGGAATGTTGAAATCTTTAACTTAAGAAATTGAAAGGATTCCATCATTTTTAACATAGATTTGAAATTTAATAAAAGAAATTATCCATTCCAATTTCTTTCAATTTTATTAAAATTTATGAACCAAACACCTCTTTAGATAGTAGCGCTTAACTAAAAAGACATGTGTGATAGTATTGTCACACAATCTTATTTCTGGGTGCATAATAGGAGTAAGAATTTAAATATTAATTGGGTAGGATGATTGCAAAACCTGTTTTTACCTATTTCTAGTATGTAATTGCTTTTCTAGTGTCTTGTTAGTTTTAATAAAATTCCGTTGTTTAAAAAAAAAATTAGTAGCACTTAACTATACCAGTTTGGTATACAATATTTTAATAAATTATTCGGTTGATGATTCAGTCGTATTTTGTTTTAAATATATTTAAACAATTATTGAATTTGATAGTTCTTGTATATCTCCGCTTTATAAAAAAAAAGACATCTGATTATGACATTTTGAGAATTTAGGAGTTTTTTTTTTTGTGAAATAAATATTTAAGAGCATTTGTAACATATTTTGTAAGAGGAAGGTTTTAAGGATTTTTACTTTGCAAATATATTAAAACCTTCTTCAAAATAAAATAAAAATAGTAAAAGAAAGGATGTGAAATTTTTTAAATTTGAAGAATTTTTCAAAGATGATTGTTTAGGAAATAAAAATGATTTTTTATTATTCTTCCAATAAGGATCCGTAAAATTAAGCGTTCCGTTAGAAATAAATAATAGTAAAGTAAGCTCTAATTTTGGTCTCTATGGTTTAGTTAAATTTTTGAAAGTCGAACCTAAAGTCTGGTAACTCTAGAAATAGTTCTAATAGTTCTTATTTTGCTTTAAAAGTAATCTTCATCATTAAAGATACATTTATGGACCATATATGATGTGGGTTCCATATAATATTAAATCATTTCTGATTTAATATAATCAGAAATAATTTAATATTATGTGAGACCCACATCATACGTGGTCCAAAAATTGTTCATTTGTTCCTTTAAAGATGGGTGGTTTTCGTATGATCCCTCCCCATGTATAATATATGCATATATGTACAAAAATTAACAAACATGGACAAAAATCCCCCTAACACTAAAAGAGAACATTATTGTAGTTAGTGACGAAAATCATTTTCAAAGCAAAATGAGAACCATGGAGACGATTTTTAGAGTTATCAAAGTTTAGGTCTCATTTTCAAAGATTTCGGTAGATCGCAAAGACATATATAGAGTTTACTCAAAATAGTATTTTACGAATTGTATTTAATGTTAAGATAATATAATTAATATTGTAATCTTCAAAATTAAGACTATGTTTGGCAAACTAGCTGATAAGGTAGCTTATGACTGATAAGATACCTGATAATTGATAAGATAGCTGATGACTTATAAGTTAGCTGATAACTGATAAGCTAGCCGATGAACAAGTAAAAGCTAGCTGATAAACATGTAAAATTACCAAAAGAGACATCTTGAAATAATAGTCATTTATAATATAATTAAAATTAGTATTTAATAAAATAATGTATTAATTCAAACAAGATAGAAAAAAAATATAATATGTTTTTTTTAAATTAAATTGAGTATCATATATATTATAAATCTTGAATTTGTTAAAATAAAGTTTAGAAAAAAAATTAGTTTATGATTTTAAATAACCATTACATATAATATATGAATAACTATTTAACCGCATTCTAATTAATTAGTAATTTTTCAAAAAGTATAATTAATAATTCTAAATAATGATTAATAAATATTAATGAAAATTTTAAATTACAATTAAAATAAATTAATAATTAATATTAATTAATGACTAATAATTAATTAATTAATTAATAAAATAAAAATAATATTAATAGATAATTTAATTAAGATTAATTAATAATTAATATTAATCAGGTGTATAATAGAAAAAAAATGATAAATAAAACTCCATAAATTACTATCAACTAACTTTCAATAAGTTGGCTTATAAGAACATCTCCAACAGATTCTGCAAAATTTCTCCAAAATAGAGAACCAAACTCAAAATCTCTAAAAAATATTTCATTAATCTACAACAGATTCTTCATTTTGGAGAAAATAAGATTAAATATAATATTCAAATATTCAAATTATCTATTAAAATATTATTTTTCTTCTCAATGATTTTTTTCAAAATTTTCTATTCGTGGTCTCCATTTGTAATCATTTTTGGGTGTCTCCATATTTGGAGAAAAACCTCTTCTTTCTGCTACTTTCTTCATTTTAGAGATAGTTTTGGGGTATATGTTGGAGCAAAAAATTGGCTCAAAATCCTCATTTTCTTCATTTTGGAGAAGCTATTGGAGATGCTCTAAGAGTATCTCCAATAGCATATCTATAATTTTCTCCAAAATAGAGATTTAAAACTAAAAATCTCTAAAAAATATGACATTCAACTCCAAGAGTATCTCCATTTTGGAAATTACAAAATTCATTATATTATTAAAATATTCTATATTTTTAATAAAATATTATTTATCTTATCTAAACATTTAATTTAAATTTTACTAATTGGTTGAACATAATAAAATATGATTTCTCCATCATGTTAATCATTTTTGGAGATTTTTGTTATCTCTTTCATACTTTCTCCATTTTGGAGAAAGTTTTGGAGATGCTGTTGGATAAAAAAAAATGTTCAAAAACTTCATTTTCTCGATATGAAGATGTTGGAGATGCTATAAGTTAACTTATAAGGGCATCTTCATAATTTTCTCCAAAATAAAGATTCAAAATTAAAAATCTCTAAATGAATATTACATTAATCTCCAACAGCATCTTTATTTTAGAGATTACAAAATTCATTTATTAAAATATTATATGTTTATAATAAAATACTATTTATTTTATCTAAACATTTAATTTCAATTTTTTTTATTGGTGATACATATTAAAAATAGTTTCTCTTTCATAATAATCATTTTTGGAAATATCTCCAAATTTGAAGATTTTTATAACTTTTTTCATGTTTTCTTTATTTTAGAGAAAGTTTTAGAGATGCTCTTAGAGTAAAAAGTTGTTCAAAATCTCTATTTTCTCCATTTTATAGATGTTCTAAGTCAGAAGATAGTTTGTCAAACATGTATTTGAAAAATTAGGTAGATTATAAATTGACTTATAAGCTACCTTATTTTTTTGCAAAACAATATATAAGAGTCTTACTGGAGATGAATTATTTTGAAGATTTTGACTATTGTTCTCCTTCTCAGTTTTCTTTCGTATTGTGCATCCTCAACAACCATTCTATTATTTTTTTTATAATAATTTATAAAAAGTTAATTCTCTAAAAAACTTACATCAAATCCAACCCTTATTATATTTTCGTAATTATGATATTAATTATATTATTTTAATACATTTAATTTTTTCATCTATACATTTAATTTCAATAACTATTACCGATAGAAATAGTTAAAATATTATTATTTCTATCTTTGTATATATGTTTAGAACTTTCTCTAAATTTAAAGATTTCTATTCTATCTCTTTTATTTTCTCTAATTTATCATACCATTTAACATGGATGTTAAAACAAAAAAATTCAATTTTTTTTTATTTTAACATAATTGTTGGAGATACTTTTTTGTAATAGCAACTAGCCAAACAAAATGTTGAAAAAACAGTTTGGCATTTAGAATCAAATAAACGAAATGTATAAGATTTATATATCTTCTTTGAATTATAGCAAATTACATTAAAATTAAAAGCATTTTTTAAGAGACTTATTTTGAAAAGCTAAATTATATATGGAAAAAATCCGGTTCAAATAAAAATATTAAATATTATGAATATATAAGAAGCAAAAGTTAACCGAAAACTCATATTATTAATCATTAAGAAAAAAAAATGAACTGTATAAAAGGCATTTATGGACCAACCTAACAGATTATTTACAAGAAACCACATATACTTTTAAATATCTTCAAATAGAATTTTTTTCCCAATAATTCACACATAAATCTTTTATAACCATTTTCCCTCACCTTCATTTGGATTTGTTATATAAACGTCCAACTATACCACAATACATTTCAAATACAAAATTTTATACATAAAGTTATAATACTTTCTTCTTTCCACTTAAAATAATATAAATATTCATATCAAAAACATATTACGTTTATCAAAATAGAGTTTTAAAAAAGTGGGTTTATCAAAAGTAAGATTTCAAACAAAATACATTTATTTATTTTAATATAAATTATCATTTATTAATTATGTAATTAAAAATAAAAAATAAAAAATTATTTGCATGAAATTATTTTATGAAAAGTAAAAGAAATACGACAAAAACAACGCGTCGTGGGAAGGGATTGGGTAGAAGCAATTGGGCCAATAATTGATGGTAATAAATTAACGTGAACCGGCCGAACCGGTTTCATAAATTAAAATACTTAAACCCGGTCTAATTTTATCCTTCCATATTCGCTGACTGGGCCCCACCTCACCTTCTATCCTTCTAACCTCCACCACCACAAGCTCTTCCGTTAATCGTTTTAACTCCACTGCCATTGCGAAATTACAACTATACCCTCCTACAACCTTTACACACCACTCTTTTCTTGTAACCACCGTCAAACCCTCCGCCTCCGCCACTTCCACCACCGTCTCGATGATCTTTTCCGGCGAAGCCGTCGACAGAAACCGTTCTCCGATCTCTCGATCATCGAGCAGGCCGGCGAGGTTATAGCCGGAGGAGAAAGAGATTATATCGAAAGCGTTCATCACCTTCAAATCGTTACCGGTGGCGGTGGCGGTGGCGGAATCGTCGTCGTCTTTCAATTCGAGATGATCGCAATGAAATTCGACCTGTTTGTAATCGATTTTGAACCAAGGATCGTTGATGATTTCATCCACGGTGATCCTCGTTTGAGGATTCGTGTCGAGGAGACGAGATAAAAGGCGTTTGAGATCCGGCGACGTCCATTTAGGAAGACGAAAGTCGCCGTTGTATATTTTCCGGTACATCACCATTAAATTCGGATCGTTGAACGGAAGATAACCGGCGTTGAGTACGAACAAGATGATGCCACATGACCAGATATCGACCTTCGCACCGTCGTAACCTTTCTTCGATAGAATCTCCGGTGCCACGTAAGCAGGCGTTCCACATAGCGTGTGGAGGAGTCCGTCGGGTCGGATCTGATCCGTCAGAGCTGATAATCCGAAATCGGTTACCTTCAAGTTCCAGTTCTCATCCAACAGTAGGTTTTCCGGCTTCAAATCACGGTGGTAGACGCCGCGTGAGTGGCAGTAACCAACGGCTGAGATGAGTTGTTGAAAATACCGACGGCTGAGATGCTCGCTGAATCGTGATTTCGCTACTTTCGCAAATAACTCCCCTCCTTTCGCATATTCCAACACAAAGTAGATCTTCTTCTTGTTGGCTAGAACTTCCTGAAGGCGCACGATATTAGGATGGCGCAGACGGCGCATGATAGAGATCTCACGTTTTACATTAGCGGCTAGTCCTCCCTTGAGAATCCTCTGCTTATTGATAGCTTTAATGGCGACGCTCTGCTCCGTGCGCACATCCCTCGCATGGTAGACCTTCGCGAAAGCGCCATAGCCAAGGAGCCGACCAACCTCGTACTTTCCGAAGAGAGTTTTCTCCGCCGCAGACGGCAATTCATCGTTGCCGGCGTCATCTAAAGCCGGCATCAGGTAAAATTGAACATCAAAAAGGCGATCTCTGTAAGTTTTGTTAATCTCTGATTGTTAATTTCAGATAGAGAGAATTGGGGGATTTTTCTGGGCTGGAAGAAAGGTGGAAGAGAGAGATTGAGATATGCAAAAAGTTTTGAATGTAGAAGTCTGGTATTTATGAAGTTTCTTTTTAGACAAAAAAGTATTCCTTTTCAACTTTTTATGTAAATATATATAAATATTTAAAATGTGATAATCAATTTCAGCCATTATATTATAATATTGATTTTTTTTCATTAAATAAGATAATTGTGAAAAATCAAATATCTTTATTTATATCTTATTTTTTATAATTAATTTGTTTTAGATATTGATGATCATCGATTTTTATCTAATTTTTTCTGTCTACGATCTACAAATTAATTAAACCTTATCTGTCATAATATCATATATGAACATAACATGAACATCAACGTTTTTTTGGTCATTTAAAATGTAAACAAACATGAAAAATCCTAAGAAATCGTTACCAAATAAGATAATTAAGTGTATACGGGAGGTTCAAATGAGAACTCAAATTTAGTTCTGAATGTGAGGACAAATGAAAGTGCAACACGCGTCATTTTCTGACTAAATAATCAAAAGAATATTCAGACTGAATAATGTTTATTCAGTCTGAATGATGTTTATTCAGTCTGAATGATGTTTATTCAGTCTGAATGATGTTTATTCAGTCTGAATGATGTTTATTCAGTCTGAATGATCAAAGAAAATATTCAGACCGAATATAGTATTTATTCAGTCTGAATATTTTATTGATTATTCAGTCTGAATAATCTACATTCAGACATGTGTCGCGCTCTCATTTGTCTTCACGTTCACAATTAAATTTGAGTTCGCATTTGAACTTTCTTCTAAATGTATATTAGTTTATATGTAAACATGTAAATTCTAATATAGATTCACATGTGAATATTAATTATAATTTATAATCAAGATTCTATATTAATTTGAGATTGATATGTGCATTTTTAAAAACATATATAAATAATTGATCTAAAATTAAGGTAACAAAAATGAAATTCTTGTTAATTTATTTAATTAAATTATTAATTGGGTTTTTACTAATTTGATGTGAAAAGGGGTAATCCAATTTATATCAAAAAAATAAGATCGGAATTTAGAAACATGAGTGTGTTACTATATTTTAGGGGTGAAGATAGTAAGATATATATTTTTTTGAAATACTATGTACCAACCATTTATAATTGTAATTGATACGTAAAATTTTCTATGAAATACCAACCAACTATACTTGATTACAACTAAATTGGTACCAATTTTTTTCGCTTGGTACATTTAGTACCATTTTATACCAACTAAAAGTTGAAGTTACAAATTTATTCATATAAAATCTTTAACAAAGATATAGACGTACAAAAACTATCGAGTATCTAAATAAAATGTTGATATGTGTTGTACCACACATTCAAATCATTTTTATATAATATAACCATTTATTAATAATCTAATAGAAATGGTCATTGAGAAGCGACGACAGACCATGGAGGTGTGAACGAGTTACTAAGGTTGTTAGAATTGGGCGAATGAATTTAATCAAGTTATGTCCATCCATCCATATCATAACTTAGCAAAATTGAAAATAACAACATTTAAAATTTAAAATCAAAATATGCTTTATTACACTAAACTTTAATAAATAAATAAATAAGTCGATATCGTACGATATTACTGTAGTATATAACTTCTAGTACCATGTACCAACCAAATTTAAATATTTGGTACAGTACTGCCAACCAACTAAATTGACACCCCTACTATATTGGATAAGTGATTTAGTTTAACAAAAGTTTTAAAATATCCCCCTCAACTATATTGGATTAGAGATTTATAAAAATGAATTTATTACTATGAAAGAGTTCTTTGTTTATCTATCTCACGCCAGGGGTGAGCATTTGGACCGAACCGGTTAGGAACCGGAATCGAAAATGCGATACTATTAGAACCGATAACCGGACCGTATATGCAATACCGGTGCCGGTGCCGGTACCGGTTCCGGTCCCGGTTTTCCGATCAAAAACCTGTTGGAACCGCTTTATGTTAGAACCTATTATTTCAATTATGAATTAACAATATACAAATGGACAACCCTAAAATTTAGTTCTTAAAAACATAAATCACTTTAAATCTTTCAATTTATACCATAAATATTATATGGCTAATATTTTTTATGATTTTTTTTTGCTCTAGATCAACACATTTAAAATCTATATATATATATATATATATATAGAGGAAAGTTCAAATGTGAACTCATTTTTGGTTGTGAACATGAGAACGAATCTCAGCCACTTATCCGGTCAATAAAGGCGCGCCGACGCAGTTCCCCTCCTTTAATAATCTCCACCCTCCCATGAATCGCGTCAATCCTCCGTGATCGCGTCCACCATAACCGAAGATGTGTGCCGAGATTCGTCCTCACGTTCACAACCAAAAATGAGTTCACATTTGAACCTAACCCTATATATATATATATATAGAGGAAAGTTCAAATGTGAACTCATTTTTGGTTGTGAACGTGAGGACGAATCTCAGCCACTTATCCGGTCAATAAAGGCGCTTTCGAATTCCCTCCTTTAATAATCTCCACCCTCCCATGAATCGCGTCAATCCTCCGTGATCGCGTCCACCATAACCGAAGATGTGTGGCTGAGATTCGTCTTCACGTTCACAACCAAAATTGAGTTCACATTTGAACCTAACCCTATATATATATATATGAATTGTTTGATCAACAAACTTCAAAATTCATACTTTTATTACCACCACCATCACAATTACCAATACAGACCCCCCCCCCCCTCCTTTGCATCGTGTGTACAATAAAATTGAAATCTTGATTTACATCAAATAATTTAATTGATTGTTGTCTTTGTATAATGGTGTAAGACAATTGTCGTTCTGGATAAAAAGTTGGGATTTTTCTTTTTTTTATATGGTTATGTTATGACACATTAATGATTAATAAATCAACGATCCGTTATTTATATGGTTATGTTGCAAAAGATATGCTTGTTAAATTTTGAAAGGTTATTTTGAGATATTAGAAAACATAATAAATTAATTAAATTAGGATTAGATACTCATTTAAAATTCCGGGCCGGTTCCGGTTAATTACCCGAAAAATTGGCACCGAACCCGGTTTGGAACCGGAACCGAATATGGAGGATTTGAAGAACCGAAAACCGGACCGGTTGGACTATACCGGTGCCGGTGCCGGTTCGGTCCCAGTTCGGGCCGGTTCTTGTGGGTCAAATGCTCACCCCTATGTCACGCAATCAGAATAAGGTGTGTTGATCCAAACTTCTTCAGTGATTTGATGATGATTCTTCATACTTAGTGAAATTCTTAGGATTTAGTTTCTGCTTTGTTTCAATGAAAGTATCACTGATTGCACTAAGTGATCATTGAAACATACTCTGGACAATCTCTGAACCCAAAAGAACCTGAAGACAAAACTCACACCAACAATACCTTCAACGAGGTCGAAAAATAGCTGAAGATAGAGACATGACAGTTCGTGATCTGAAGCGGTGTTTAGTGATAACAAGTCGGTCTACTACAAAGTGTGAAATATGACAAGATTCGGTGATGCCTAAAGAATCCTCAGTGAAGCAACATCAACGATCAAATGAATTTTTCTCAAGAAGATTAAGTTTTGTTCTTATCCTATATGCACAAAAGGACAACCCCCTGACCTGTCAGATAAGATACTAGCACTATGTTGCTTTATTGCTCCACACGTGCTTACACACTCTAAAAGTCAATTGTTAATAAGCGGCCAAAAACTTACTCACTCTATGCACAAAGGACAAGCTCTTCAATAGATGCTTGACACGTGGATGGTACCTTCTGACTTGCATTTAATGCACTGGATATAAATAGATGAAGAAACCCTTCTTCATCTTCATGCATCCATATCTCTTCTAAAACCTCTACTTCTGTTCTCTCCTTTTCTTGTGTATCATCTTTGTGATTTTTAGATTGTTTAGAATAGGTTTTAATACCTGTTCTTACTTCCGCAACAATCTGTAAATTTTTTCATTATCAATTAATTCCTTCGAGAATTTCCTAAAATGTGAGATCTGTGAGATCCATTCTATTTTCCAATCATTTGATTTAGTTAATTTTATTTATAAATAAAGTTAAAGGGTAATTACATAATTATTATATCGATGACGACTCATAAATCTGTATTTATTATTTTATTTTCAGTACCTTCCTAGATTTCCGTACTTGTCATTTTAAAACCCTAAAAACGTCTATCTTCCCCCAACCTCCCCATTCGATCGACGACATCAAAAACCAACCTTCATCTTGAATTTCTTCACCATCTTCGACCTCCATAAAAAACAGACATCTCCTTTCATTGGCCTTTCTTTTCTATAGCAAAAAAGCCCTCCTTTTACTGAGAAACTCGAATCAGAAAAGCTCTCCGCCAGAAACAACAACAACAATGACATCAAAAAACAAAGGCCTCCTCCCCCTTGTTTTCTGGCGAACACCAACCTCCCCGCGCCCTTGTTTTCCGATGAACATCAACCTCCCAACCCCTATTTTTCTACGAGCACCAACTTCCCACATTCTTTTCTCAGCCAAAATCTACAACCCACCACCTGTTTCGTTTTTCGTCATGACCACTCACCCTCTCATGCGACCACACAATCAATCAAACTCATAACCCAATCAATGACGAGTGCACATTTTCATCCCACCAAATAACCACTATTTGCAGAGTATGCACACTATGCACAATGTGCGATGTGCATATTGCATTCACAATATTTATATACCATAAGGTTGTACAAAATTGGTTCACAATGGTTTTCACACTGTGGTTACAATATTTATATATCATATGGTAGTACAAAAATTGGGGTAGTGATGGTCGAACGTGTTGGGGATGAAAGAGACGTGAGAGACAGAGAGGAGGGAGGGGATATATATATATATATATATAGAGAGAGAGAGAGAGAGAGAGAAAGAGAGAAAGGGGGGGACTACGAATTGTTTGGTAAAAAATCTAATTTTACGATCGTTCATAGATATCGAAGACTATTTGATATTTTATTACAAGGAACTAACAATCATTGGTTTCAGGAAGAAAAGGTGTCATCAAACATAATGTACGACAACAAACGACACTATCTTGCGATGATTCTTACAAGTCTTCATTTGAGAACAACCGCAAGAAAAATCTACGTATCATCGTTATTATCTAACGACCGTCGAAAGAATCTCTCGACACAGTTGAGACTAACGACAAATCTTCCATTTTTATTATGTGTTTAAATGCAGGACCGTTATCATTAAATGACAAACGGACATAACCGATCATAGCAATAAATGTCCATTTATCGCCCCAAGGACTGTTACTTATGAAGCGAATATAAAAACAAGACTCAAGGCACAAGAGAGGACGATTGGAATCATCTTGAATACGAAGACTCTCGACACAGAACGTCAAACTTACGATCTGTTTTACATTTCCTTATATTGTAACCTCTGGACTCACGGCTGATATTACTAAAGGACGACGTTCCTGTTTGACGTCACTTTTCACTAGTGAATCGACGATCTCAACCATCGTCCCCGGTTTTTTTTCCTTCGACCAATGGTATTTTCCGCATTACCAATTGACTGTGTCCATTTATTTTTTCTTTGTTTATTGTGTTTGTTGAGGAATACGTATTTTAGCCTATAAAGCTCCACAAAAACCCTTAAGTTGATTTTATTAAGCAATTTTTGGCGTAAACACAAATACCTTTTTAGTTAGTTTTTTAATTCGAAACTACCAAAATTAATAATTTTCTAATTTATTAAGATTTTGTAGTTTATATTGGATCTCAAGGACCTCACAAATTGTAAGGATAACATAAGGTCAATATTAAATATATATATATATATATATATATAGGAGAGCGATGATACGAAAACCACCCATCTTTAAAGGAACAAAGGAACAATATATGGACCATATATGATGTGGGTCCCACATAATATTAAATCATTTTAAATCAGAAATGATTTAATATTATGTGGGACCCACGTCATATCTGATCCACAAGTGTCCCTTTGTTCCTTTATAAATAAAAAATTCTCATTTGAACCTTCGTCTCTCTCTCTCTCTGTATATATATATATATATATATATATATATATATATATATATATATATATGAAAGTTCAAATGAGAACTTAAATTTGGTTGTGAACGTGAGGACAAATGAGAGCGCGACATGTGTCTGAATGCAGATTATTCAGACTGAATAAGCAAAGAAATATTCATACTGAATATAGTGACATGTGTCTGAATATAGTGTTTATTGAGTCTCAGTAAGCATTATTCAGACCGAATAAACACTATATTTAGTTTTATTCGGTCTGAATATTTATTTGATTATTCAGTCTGAATATGACATGTGTTGCGCTCTCATTTGTCCTCACGTTCACTACTAGAAAATTGAGTATTTTCAACGGAAAAATGTCGTTGAAAATTTTCAACGAATTTTAGAGGGATTACTAACAGAACATAAATTTTCTACGAATTTTCAACAAATTTACGTTGAAAATCTCTCACAAACATGCATTTTCAACCAAAAAAATTTCAACGGAATGTCTTGTCAAAAAAAATTTGGTTGAAAATGCATGTTTGTGAGAGATTTTCAACGGAAATTCGTTGAAAATTTATATTCTATTAATAATCCTCTATAATTCGTAGAAAATTTTTAACAACATTTTTCCGTTGAAAATACTCATTTTTTTAGTAGTGGTTCACAACCAAATTTGAGTTGTCATTTGAACCCACCCATATATATATATATAATATATATATATATATATGTATATATATGCTCAAATGAACTTTCGCATTTTTAAAAGAATAAAGGATTAATTGTGGATCACGTATGATGTGGGCCCCACATAATATTAAATTATTTATGATTTAATATGATTTAATATTAAATCATAAATGATTTAATATTATGTTTTACCCACATCATATATCCAAATAGCCTTTAAATTAGTAGTGTTCTCGTATGATCCCTCCCCTATATATATATATATATATATATATATATATATATATATAATAGGCATAATAATACTAAGAAAACCATATGAGCCGTCATTTTTTATCAACGATTATAGATAAAGTTTAAGTTAAAATTGATAAAAAAAAGGAAAGAAATTAATGAAATTTAAATGAAGGACAATTGTGGAACAAATTGTGTTTTATTTTTGGAAAATAAATTTGGTTATTTTGGGAATTTAATTAATTTTTTTAACTCTTAAATTCGGTTTTAATTCCATTTAACCCTTAAATTTGGTTACTTTTAAATTAAATTTCTTTCCTTTCATGTATGAACCATGATTGTTCCAAAAGCATACCAAAGTTTATAGATGAAACTAGAAAGTGAATGAGATAACTAAGGTAGTTTAAACAAAGTTAATAGGTAAAAACAATTATTTTTGTTAAAAGTTCATATATTTTTCGTGTATAAACCGTGATTGTTCCAAAAGTTTATCAAAGTTCATAGATGAAACCAAAAAGTGAATGAGATAACTAAGGTAGTTTAAACAAAGTTAATAGGTAAACCGATAATTTTTTTATATGAATTTGTTATAGACTAACGGATTTGATAGAGAAAATATGGGGGTCGAAAACTTGAATTCTTATTCCATATGAATACATATTTATAGTCATAGGTGGATTAGTCTCTAAGAATCATAATACCTATCTAATACATATATTTACCAATAATAAAGGGATTGACATCCATTCCATATTTATCTATTTCCATAACACTCCCCCTTGGATGTCGATTAAGAGTACTATGCCTCGTTAAAACCTTACTAAATAAAACCCAGTGGGAAAAAACTTAGTGAAGGAAAAATAGTACATAGTCACTCCAAATACGTTTGGGGTTGTTGCCTCATTAAAAACCTTGTCAGGAGAACCCAATTGGGACAAAACCATGATCAAGGGAAAAAGAGTGCAACGCGTATTTTCTCCCCCTAATAATTACATCACTTGAGTTCTTTAAGTCGGCGCATCCCAATTCCATGGACCAGTCTTTGAAACATTGAGTTCGGAAGAGACTTGGAGAACAAATCAACTAGGTTCTCACATGAATGAACTTGTTGAACACTTATGTCGCCGCTTTTCTGCAAATCATGTGTGAAGAAGAATTTTGGAAGTATATGCTTTGTTCTGTCTCCTTTAATGTATCCTTCTTTGAGTTGAGCAATACATGCTGCATTATCTTCATACAAGACTGTTGGTAACTCTTTATCTGAAATAATACCGCAGGATCCTCGAACATGTTGTATTACATTTCTCAACCAAACACATTCCCTACTAGCTTCGTGGATAGCTAAGATCTCGGCATGATTCGATGAAATGGCTGTCATAGTCTGTTTGCGGAGCGCCATGAAATCGCTGTTCTACCAATAGTGAATACATATCCAGTTTACGATCGACCAGTATGGGGATCTTATAGATATCCGGCATTTGCAAAACCAATTAAACTTGCCTTTGATTGGTTAGTAAAGTATAGACCCATATCTTTGGTACCTTGGAGGTATCGAAAGATTTGCTTTACTCCATTCCAGTGCCTCTTTGTTGGACACGAGCTATATCTCGCTAATAGATTCAAAGAAAACGATATGTCCTGTCTTGTATGACCTGCGAGAAACATTAGTGCCCCAATCGCACTTAGATATGGTACTTCAGGACCAAGAATATCTTCATTATCTGTTGGAGGTCGAAAAGGGTCTTTCTCAACATCAAGTGACCTCACAACCATAGGTGTACACTCAATGGATGTGATTTATCCATATAAAACCTTTCCAACACCTTTTCTATATAAGTTTCTTGATGCACAAGAATTCCATCTTTAAGATGTTCGATTTGTAGCCCTAAAAAAAACTTTGTCTTTCCAAGATCCCTCATTTCAAAACCCTTTTTCAAATATTCCATTGCCCGAGGAAGCTCACCGGGAGTTCCTATTATATTTAAATCATCTACATACACGAAAATTATGACAAACTCGGGTCCGGATTTCTTTATAAAGATACACGGGAAAATCGAATCATTCTTGTAACCTTCTTTCAGCAAATATTCGCTAAGGCGATTGTACCACATACGCCCTGACTGTTTCAAACCATATAATGATTTATTCAATTTAATCGAGCAATGTTCTCGAGAACTTACTTTGCATGATTCAGGAAGTTTCAATCCTTCAGGAAGTTTCATGTAAATATCAGTGTCGAGTGACCCATATAAATAAGCTGTCATGACATCCATTAAACGTATATCAATACCTTCTTGTATTACCAGACTTATAAGGTATCGGAAAGTAGTTGCAGCCACCACGGGAGAATAAGTCTCCTCATAATCAATTCCGGGTCTTTGTGAGAATCCTTGTGCGACTAGTCGTGCTTTATAACTCACAATTTCATTTTTCTCATTATGTTTTCTTATGAAGACCCATTTATATCCGACGGGTTTTATACCCTCGGGTGTACGGACAACAGGTCCAAAAACTTCCCATTTCATTAGTGAGTTTAATCTGTCTGTATTACGTCTTTTCATTTTGGCCAATCTTTTCTATGCATGCATTCATTGACAAATTTTGGTTCTTGATCCTCCTCATTTTCAATCACATTTAGCGCTATATTATATGCAAAAATATCATCGACGTCGGTTTCATTTCGATTCCATACTTGTCTAGACATGATATAATTTATTGAGATCTCTTCATTTTCAGGTACCTGAGGTTCTTCTGGAACCATCATGTCTAGTGTCTCATTAGGAGACTCTTCTGACGTTTCTCTTACCTCGCTTTGACCATCTTGGTTATTAGCTCCCTTTTTATTTCGAGGATTTTTATCTTTGAAACCGATTGGTCTACCATGCTTCTGGCGTGCTCTAGACTCATCCCTTTAGGATATAAATTTTAACTGGAGTCTTAGCAGCTGGCACATGTGACTTTGTCACTCTCTTTGGGTCAGTGAATGTGTCTGGTAATTGATTTGCAAGTCTTTGCAAGTAAATTATCTTTTGAACTTCTAGTTCACATTGTTTATTTCGAGGATCAAGATGAGATAATGATAATTTACGCCAGCTTATATTATTTTGATTTTCCAGCTGTTTAGTCCCTCCCCCTAATGCTGGGAATTCTGATTCATTAAAATGACAATCAACAAATCGAGCCGTAAATAAATCTCCTGTTGATGGCTCTAAATATTTAATTATAGATGCGTATTTGTATCCTACATATATTCCCAATCTCCTTTGAGGTCCCATCTTTGTGCGTTGCTGTGGAGCAATTGGGACATAAACCGCACATCCAAAAACTCTTAGATGGGAAATATTAGGTTCCTGACCAAAAACCATTTGTAAAGGGGAGGAGACATTATAACTTGTTGGCCTGATGCGAATTAGTGTTGCTGCGTGCAAGATAGCGTGGCCCAAGGCGGAAACTGATAGTTTAGCTTTCATAATCATTGGCTTGGCTATCATTTGTAGTCGCTTGATAAGCGATCCAGCAAGCCATTTTGTGTATGAACATGAGCTACATCAACTTTTATCCCAATAGACATGCAATAATCATTAAATATTTCGGAAGTGAACACCAGCATTGTCTAAACAAATTGTATCTGGAAAATGTGCTCTCAATCGTATTAATTTGTGCAAGTAATCGTGCAAACGCCAGATTGCGACATGATAATAAGCACACATGTGACCCATTTGGTTGATGCATCAATCAAAACCATAAAATATCTAAATGGTCCACAAGAGGGGTGTATTGGCCCACATATATCCCCTTGTATCCTTTCCAGAAAATTGAGGGATTTAAACCCTACTTTGGCTGGTGATGGGCGAGTAATTAGCTTTCCTTGTGAACAAGCAACACAATTATAATATCATTAGTTTGAAGAATCTTCTGGTTCTTCAAAGTATGCCCACATGATTGTTCTAGTATTTTTTGCATCATTACTAACCCGGGATGGCCTAACCGGTCATGCCAAAGAATAAAGTTTTCTTGGTTCATAAACTTCTGGTTTATGACCGCATTTGATTCAATTGCACTTATTTTAGTGTAGTATAAACCGGAAGAAAATGCAGACAATTTTTCCAACACTTGTTTCTTTTCTGACATCATACATGTAATATGAATGTATTCATGATGTCCTTTACTTGTAGTCTCAATATGGTATCCGTTCTTACGGATATCCTTAAAATTCAGTAAATTTCTTTGAGATTTGGGGGAATAAAGTGCACTTTCAATTTTCAAATTAGTTCCGTCCGGTAATAGTACATGGGGTTTTCCAAAGCCTTCAATTATCTCTACACTTCCAGATATTGTGTTGATATTTTCCTTTTGTGTAGTTAAATGAGAAAAATAACTACTTTTCTTGAGGATTGTATGTGTTGATGCACTATCTACCAAACATATGTCCTCATCATCAATGTCCATTTGTTTTAAGTTGTTCATATTTTCATCAGGTACTCAAGTTCTCCTGAGTCCAAAATATCGTAAATAATGGAGAATACATGATTTTCTAAAAATTATGATCATTATATTATCATTGATAGTATTTCATCAATTTGTGAAAAATAAATTATTCAAACTATTGGACTTCCAGGTAGTAGGGGAATCACATGGATTTCTTAAGTCCCTATAAACCTTAGGGCTATTTACACCCGTTTGACAAAATCCAATTGATATCTTGCACTTTATTTAATTTGAAGATAACATTGCTGATTTATAGAGATTTTTAGCATGATATAAAAAGAATAGGATTTTGACACATGAGGCCAATTTTAATGATTTAATAACTTAATAGTATTTTGAATGTTTTTGGTAGAAGGCCAAAAAAAATGTGGAAAGGAAGTATACCTTCCAAATATTAATTAAGATCGAAAAATGAGTAGGAACTCATCATCAAGAAAAATATTTGTATAATATTTTAACATTTGCATGCTATTATTTTAAGCTTTTGGTTAAAGGCCAAAATGTATGAGAGGTGGAAAAGTAAGTTCTAAAAAGTTAATTATAAGATTGAATATAATGAGTAGCGACTCATAATCAAAGATATATATAATGATTTAAACTAAATTAGGACATTATGATCCCACCATAATGTTATCAATATGGATGGGGTTTAATTAATCGGATAATATCAAGAAAATAAGATATGTATCAAATTATAAGTGATTTAATTGACATATCCCAATATAAAATTGACGAGATAAATCAATTTATATAATATTAATAAAATAATAATTAATTACCACGGCAAAATTTAAAATAATTAAATATGTATCTGATCCAAAATAATATTCACATTCCTTATATGATTAGATGAGCTAATCGAATTATGTTAATATATAAATAGAATTGTTGTTGATATCTATGGATATATTATATTCATATTATATAAATGGATATATACAATTATATATGAACAGTGAGTAGATTATTATCAAAGCTATGTTTTGAAAAGCTAAAAACTCAAGTTTTACGAGATTTGCCATGAAATATAAGATTAATCTTTTAAAAAAAATCATGGCTTCGTAAAGAAAAATCGAATATGTAATGTCGAGTAAGGAGGTCCCGATAAAATTTTATGTCGAGTAAGAAGGGTCGACAAAAAAAAAGTATGTCGAGTAAGAAGGGCTCGACAAAAATTGCAAGGTTCTATAATCTTTTATATCGGGTCTTGAAGACCCGACAAGAAAAGATGTCGAGTTCTATTAACTCGATAAAAAGTCAAAGGTTTAGTACAAGGGTTTATGTCGGCTAACAAGGACCCGATAAAAATTCAAAAAAAAATTCGGCTCATGGGTTTGTGTCGAAAAAAAAGGTTTCTAGTTAGGTCAAGTTAAGAAAGAAAGATTATTAATGTTTATGGTGTGTACTTGAGATCCTTTTAAACCAGAAAAGCTGCAAGAATCACTAGTTCCTGAGTTTTCTCAGGTAAAAGGGAAGCAAAAGCACCTCAGAATAAACAAAAATAGTATCCTTTTGGAAACAGTAATAGGTAAAATTTAATCCAGTCTTTTCGAGGTATACTAATGAGTTAGAGATTCGAGAAAAAAATCCAGGTTTCTGGGTTTGATCGATAAGAAGATATATCGAGTATAAAGTAGAAAGTTTTAAGAAAACCGGGTTTGATCGATAAGAAGATATATTGAGTATAAAGTAGAAAGTTTTAAGAAATCCGGGTTTGATCGATAAGAAGAGCATACTTGGAGAAGATCATCAAATCAGGTATACTGCTTCTTCTTTCATTCAATCTTATATTAATGGAGTCGGTTAATGAACCAAAGGGGTCTTGAAACCTAAGCTCTAGATGAGCTAATCCCTCATGAGTGTCTAAATCCCATTGTCTTGATGTTTATATTGCTGGTTCGAACCAGCTGAAACAGAGAGTCCCACGGGTTACCCCGCGGGTTGAAGTCGTGACGCAAGTCGCGTAACTCACTGTTTCAAAGTGAGTTTGGTCGTTTGGTTTTCTGCTTCGAGCTAGAGTTTGGACCCATGGTTTAGGAATTTATCTTAAGTCTCTAATAGAAGACTTTTGGGGTAATTCGTTGGGGTTAAAGCCCATTTCTTGATGTTGATTTTAGGCTTTCGGTTTGGAAGTTGAGACCGTTTAAGCTTCGGACCCGTTGTGTCCAATCCACTGGAGTTCCCTATCACTTAAAAATGCAATGTGGAATAGTTTAAATGTTTACTCTTTGATTATGGCTTTCTTTAAATGTTTTCTTTATGTAAAATTTGCCATGATCACTTTTATAAGCTTTGGGTCGGCATGCGCATTACCTGTTCTACTTGGGGTTCAACTGGCAAGTCATTTATAAAATCCTATCTAGGTGTGGTTAAAATCCTACGTATGGGTGAGATACATATAGGTGTGGTTAAAATCCTATGTCTAGGTGTGTTTTTGCCTTGCCATGTTTCTCCACTACTTAAATCATTCTCTTATGGAATGTAATTATTTATTCGTAAACCATTGCATGTTTTTAACTGATTTTGAACTGTGGAACTGTTTACCGTTTTTATGGGAATTCACTAGACCTTATGGTCTAACCCACGTTTCAAAACTAACCTTTTTCAGGAAAGGGAACCTTGGATAGAGGTGAGAGAGCCAAGGGAAGAATGTAAAGGCTAGAAGATGTTCTAGCATAGTATCTTGTTTTAGTTTAAATATTCAGCTGTTTGACTTTGGACTTTAGACTTCCGCTATTTCATTTTATTTGATTGAGATTGTAATGAATTAATCGTTGGTTGGTTAATCATTTGGTGATTTTGGATTTTGAATTATATCCATCTTGGGCCTTAGTTTTTGGGTCGTTACACTAAGTTAAAGTTCACTTATGAAATTTATTGAAGCCGCTAATGAACAAGCTGAACAAAGGTTAAAAAGCAGGTCATGACAATCACTTATGAACAATATTACACTTGAGTTCACTTATGAACACATGAGTTCATAAGTTTCTATGCATGAGTTCACCTATGAACTCATGAATACCACGATCTGTACAACTAACAGTTTCTATTTTCATATGTTACATAAGATTGCTTGAAAGAAAAATAAACTCAAATATGTTGCATATGTTGCTTGACAGAAATCCCCCAAAACCTATATCAATTGAATCGGTTACATAGACCAGATATGCATACCCGAATGTGGTAAGGTCTCTGTTGCGCATAATCTGGAAATCCTCCAAAACCTAAATATGGTTTGATCTCTATGGAGGGGAAGAGAGCTCCACAACAAAGAGATAGAGATAGAAGAGACAGAAAGAGGAAATAAGAGAAATGTCGGTGGCTGACAGTGAAGGTGTTCGTTGGAGGGTTATATGGGTTCGATGCCGAAAATCACATGATGATTCTCGATATTTCTTGAGGGAAAAGTAGAGATAAAATTGTGGGAATAAAATTCTTGAGGGAGTATTGAAATACACATTTCACATGATGATTGTCGATATTTCTTGAGGGATTCTTGAAATACACTATTTACAAATGAACAGAAAGTCGCCCCCGTATCTCCATAAACATTGTGGAAATCCTCTTGGTTTCCATCAAAATCCTCTTGACTTCCATCAACATTCCGTTGATTGTCATCACCATCGTCGTTACACAGGGACAGTGATATCGTTGATGTAACTGTCTCAACGCAAGGCCGCTGTTGTATATTGTTGACAATTTCTGAAACATAAATTTCATTTGACGACAGATGCATATTCAACACTTCATCATCTTCAATACACATATCTCGATCAAGAAAGTGTATAAACACCGGTGCGATAGTTAAACAAACCGACCAAATCAGGTAGATGATACCTTCCCTACTTAACTTTCATATATATATGGAATGTATTATTCACTGAAACAAACTTTTACCAATATTTAATTAAACAATTTATTAAAATACCATATTGCCCTTGGTTGTATTTAATTCATATTAATATTTCAATAATTATAGAAAATTTTCTATTGGTTGAATTGGGTTAACAAAGTTAATACCTTTTTTTGGGTTAACAAATGATTAGCACTCTATATATGGGAGGTTTCAATTGCAAACTCGACAATTCAAACAAACTTTGCAAACCAATCTTAGTCGTCCATCTAGTCTAATAAACATTTGATTTTGTTTTGTTTTCTAATTCAAAGTCATGATTGTAATTAATAAACTTATCATCTTCCATATATATATATATATATATCTCAATCATAATTAATGAATTATGATAATTGTCCATATATATCTTAAATTTTCCTAATATAATGGTTTGTAAAATTTGCATACATATAGGAGTTTGCAATTGAAACGTATACTATATATATAGAGAAAGAAAAGTTCAAATGCGAACTCAAATTTGGTTGTGAACTTGAGGACAAATGAAAGCACGACATGTGTCTGAATATAGATTACTCAAACTGAATATACAAAGAAATATTCAGACTGAATAAGCATTATTCAGACTAAATATATACTATACTCAGTCTGAATATTTTTTTCATATTCAGACCAAATAAATACTATATTCAGTCTGAATATTTATTTGAATGAGACGCGTATCGCACTCTCATTTGTCCTCACGTTTACAACCAAATTTGAGTTCTCATTTGAACCCGCCCTATATATATATATATATATATATATATATTGTAACATAAGTTTCCTGCCATGATTTAATTTTTTTAAATTACAGGTAATGCATGGGGATCGAACCGAGTATATATATACACACACATATATATAGAGGCTGATTCAAATACAAACCAGTTGAAAGGTATAAACTATACAAATTGGTTCAAATCAATATTAAAATTGTTGTAGGACGATCGATATAGAGAGAATCAATAGCATAATTCTTATTAACAATGGACCCTTTAAATAGGGATGAATTTACATGGAAAGAGTACAAGACACCACCAAACAATTCCTTTAGTTTATATCCTCCTTGATTCATACATCAATCATACGGTTTTAAGAAACGAGATGGTATAAAATTGTTGCCTCACTAAAACCTTACGTCAAGGAACAAAACCCAGTGGGAAAAATAAAACCTTGAGCAAAGGAAAGAGCACAACCCATCCGTTACACGTCTGAAATAGACACCTTATTTAGTCTATTACTGCCCCTGATTCATACATTAATCAAGGGAGTTTGGAAAGTTTCCGCATTCCAATGTTTTCCACATGTTTCTCAAATGTGGCCTTAGGTAGTGAATTGGTAAACAAATCAGCCACATTCTCCTCAGACCTTACTGGATTCATTTGAATCTTGAGGAGAGTCTGTTGTTGCTGATTATAGAAAAATTTTGGCAAAATATGTTTTGTATTATCTCCCTTGATGTATCCTAATTTCATTTGTTCTATACAAGATGCATTATCTTCATATATGCATGTAAGATTTTGAGTGGTTGAACTTAAACCACTAGCCCCTCTTATATGTGATATGATAGACCTTAAACATATACACTCTCGAACCGCCTCATGTAGAGCAATATTCTCTGAATGGTTCGAGGAGGTAGCTACAAGGGTTTGCTTGGTAGATTTCCAAGAAATCACTGTGTTCCCAATTGTAAAAACATATCATGTTTGTGAACGACCTTTATGTGGGTCAGAGAGATATCCAGCATCAGCAAAGCCTAATAATATATCGTTTGGGGTTTCATTGTAAGTGATACCACTTTCTTTGTTAATACCTTCAACAGGTGTTTTATCACCAGTTTTCTCTTTGTAGGGAAAGAATAAGCCCATGTCAATGGTCCCTTTAAGGTATCAAAATATATTCTTGGTACCATTCCAATGACGTTGTGTTGGCGCTGAGTTAAATCTAGCTAACAAGTTCACTGAGAATGTAATATCAGGTCGAGACATTGTGCTAAGTACAATAATGCGCCTATTACACTTAGATAGGGAATTTCAGCTCCCAACACCTCTTCGTCATCATCCTTTGGACATAATGGATCTTTTCTTATATCTAAACTTTGACCGATCATGGGAGTGCTAGCCGAATGCGCTTTATCCATATTAAATCGCCTGAGTATCTTCTGGATATAAGCGGAGTGGTGGATAAGGATTCCACAAGCTCGGTGTTCTAGTTCTATGCCTAGACAAAACCGAGTTTTCCTAAGATCTTTCATCTCAAATTCATATTTTAAGTACCTTGCAGTATCACTTATTTCATCAAGAGCACCTATTATGTTCATATCATCGACATATACGACTACTATTGAAAATCCTGAACTTGTCTTCGTTATAAAAACGCAAGGGCACAGTTCTTCGTTCTTATATCACTTCCCAATTAAGTATTCACTCAAACGGGTATACCACATCCGCCCGGATTGTTATAATCCGTAGAGTGAGCGTTTCAGTTTAATGGCAAATGCACTCCGTGGTTTAGAGTTACTTAAATAGGGTAGTGGAAGGCCATTAGGCACTTTCATATATATCTCTGAGTCAAGATCCCCATAGAGATATGCAGTAACCACATCCATAAGTTGCATTTCCAATCCTTCTGAAACTACTAGGCTAATTAGATAGCGGAACGTTATTACATCCATTACTGGGGAGTATGTCTCCTCATAGTCAACTCCAGAGCGTTGTGAGAAACCTTGCGCCACAAGGCGAGCCTTATATCTTATGACTTCATTATCCTCAGTACGCTTTTTGACAAAGACCCGTTTATATCCTACAGGCTTTACATTTGGTGGGGTTAGCACTACCGGACCAAATACCTGTCTCTTTGCCAAAGAATCTAGTTCTGCCTGGATTGCTTCTTTCCATTTAGGCCAGTCTGCTCTTTGTTGACATTCTTCAACTGAGCGTGGTTCGATGTCATCAATAAGTATGGATGATCTTTCCATCAACTCATATGCATTCTCATAATTCATTGAGATTTCTTTGTTCTCTGGAATCCATATTGACTTCGGAGCGTCCTCCCGTAATGATTCATGGACATAACTATAATCAGAGACAATCTCATGAGAAGGGTTTTTAGTATTGACGATAAGTGGATCAGATTGTGCCGCACTCTTCTTTTTCTTCCTTGGATGAGTATCCATCGAACGAAATGGCCTCCCCCTTTCCTTCGGGAGCCACGGCCTCAACCACATTTCCACTATGTGTGGTTGCAACACTCTTTCCGATGGTGTTGTGCCTTTGTTTGGGGACTTCTAACCTTGCGGGTACATTTGCAGCCGGTATATGTGATCTTGTCACTTTTGCAATATCAGTGAATGCATCAGGTATCGAGTCTGCTATGTTTTGAAGGTTTAGTATTTGTTTCACTTCACTTTCACATTGTGAAGTGCGGGGATCAAAATGAGACAGAGTGGGAACATTCCATGACAATTCCTGTCGTTCCCTTGGAAAAACCTTTTTCCTATCTCCCCCTAACGACGGGAAGACTGTCTCATCAAAGTGACAATCCGCAAATCTTGCGGTAAATAGATCACCCGTCAAGGGTTCTAAATAGCGGATTATTGTTGGGGACTCGTATCCAACATATATACTTAATCGTCTTTGAGGACCCATTTTGGTGCGCTGTGGGGGTGCAATTGGCACATATACTGCACAACCAAATATGCGTAAATGTGAAATATCAGGCTCATATCCAGTCACCAACTGGTACGCAGAGAATGGTTGGCTAGCGGTGGGTCTAAAGAGAATACGTAGTGATGCATGTAATATTGCATAACCCCATGCAGAAATGGGTAAATTGGTGTGCATAACCAATGCACTGGCTATCATCTGTATCTTTTTTATGGTAGTTTCTACGAGACCATTTTGTGTATGCACATGGGGTACGGGATGCTCTACATCAATCCCAACAGACATGCAATAATCATCGAATGCTTGCGATGTAAATTCTCCAGCATTATCAAGTCCTATAGATTTGATAGGATAATCGGGGTGGTTAGCCCTCAAGTGTATAATCTGTGCTAGGAGTTTTGCGAATGCAGCGTTTCTTATGGACAATAGTGCGACATACGTCCATCGTGTCGAAGCATCAACCAGGACCATAAAATACTTGAATGGTCCGCATTCTGGATGTATAAGTCCACAAATATCACCTTGTATACGTTGTAAGAATGGAATGTTTTGTTTTGTGTCCTTAGCATAGGATGGTCTCGATCCTGTTTTAGCTAAAGAGCAGGCTTTGAAAACTTTCGGGGTATTCAAGGAGGCATATTGTGATGATGGTGTTGCTTCATTTGCTTTAGAAGTCGACGAATGCAACTTGGTACTTTCAGTTAATTGCTTCATCTTACCTTTCATTCGAAAGAAAGGGTGTCTATGTGTATTTTTCAATACACGTATCATCATATCACGGCCAGGGTGTCCCAGGCGGTCATGCCAAAGCTTGTATATGTCACTGTCACAAAGTCCATTATTGATGACAGAATATGATTCAATAACCCGAGTTGTGGTAAGGTACAACCCACTATTTTAACACGTTAATTTCTCTAATATATGTTTCCTTCCATATTCATTAGAGGTTATGTACATATATTCATTTCCATTCTCATAATGTGTTTCGATATGATAGCCGTTAGAGTGTATATCTTTGAAACTTAACAAGGTTCGGTTAGCTCTAGGAGTGTATAGTGCTTCTGTGACTGTGATTTTAGTGCTATTGGGCAACAAGAAAACGGCAATTCCTCGCCCAAGTATTAAGTTTGATGATCCAATCATTGTAGTCATTGAGGATTCATATGAATTAATTTCAGTAAATAATAATCTGTTTCTTAGTATTGTGTGAGTGGTCCCACAGTCAACTAAGCACTCAAGTTCTCCTCGATACATTCCTACAAGGAACGGAGAATATTTAATTATTTTGTTTTGACGTATTTCTTTACATCAATGATTCAGATAATGTAACACAAATTAAAGTTTTATTCAATAAAATAAATCAACATAAACCATCAATCCAAACGAGAAAATTCAACCAAAAAAAACTAAAAACTAAAAATGTCTTAATAACTTTTATCCTTAAAAGAATGATAAAAATTAGACGAAATCTGAGGCCTCTAGGGATGGATCGTTGTTGTTGATTTGAGTGAAATCTCCAATGGTTAGGTTGACTTCTGGTTCATTACTTGTTTCTTCGAGGTAGTGAGCTTCTTGTTCTTTGGATTCTCGGTATCTCTTGTAGTTGGCTGCTACAGCGTTGCTTGCACCACAATGTTTGTACCAGTGCCCAGTAATACCACATCTGCAGCAAGGTTTGGTTCCATCTCTTTCTCTTTTGGTCGGTGCTTTTCCTTTTGATTGTCTTTGATTACTTGGGCCAACAGTTGCATCTCTGTGCCATGAATTGGAAAACCCACCATGCCTATTGTCGCGACCTAGTCCATGACCAAGTCCACGCCCCTGTCCACAACCACGTCCTTGTGGTGTATAGTTTCCATGTGTGTATGATTCAGTTTGTTTGCCTCGCTGTACTTTGGAGTTCTTTCCACCTCTAATGCTTGCATGATTAGATTCAGAAATTTTCTTTGTCCCGACAGGTTTAGCGTTGTTATTTAAAAGAACCTCATTGTGTCATTCAGCCACTTGCAGTAGGTTGATAAGTTTGTTAAAGGTTGTGATTCTTTTTCTATCATATTCCATTCGATACTGATTCATTAGTATGATTGATGATGTAGGAAAAGTGGAAAGAGTTTTTTCAATCATGTCGTGTTCCGGGAGTTTCTTGCCACAAAATTTCAAGCGTGCTTTGAGACGCAACATTTTTTTGTTGAAGTCGTTTACCTTTTTGTAATCGAGTAAGCAGATATCAGTCCACTGTGCCATTAGTTCGGGAAGTAAAGAGTCATGAATGTTCTCGAATCTTCCCTTTAGTGCATCCCACAGTTCTTTGGGGGTTTTTAGTTGAAGGTATTCCCATCGAAGGCTAGGATTGATGTGTCGTCTCAAGAACATTAATGCATTTGCTTGTACCTTTTCAGACAGTTTATTTTTAGGGTCGGTGGAAGGGTTGATTGTGTAGCTGTAGTTTTTCCAATGAAGGTAGTCTCGACATCTGATACCCGTCGGTGGTATTCAAGTCCTTCTGAATCCAGGATATCAAATTCGGGGCGAGTTGGTTCGGCCATCTACATAAATAAGAGATACACTATTTTAATTTATGAAGTCAAAGTGTGAAGTACATGAAATTTTTCATTATCATGGTAGTGTAGTATTATTAAATATTCATATTTTAAACATTTCTTTTGTTGATAATGTTATATCAATATTTCAATATTCAAAAATAAATCAGAGATACACTTTTAGATTCCAGGTAGTAGGGGAATCACGTGGGTTACTTAAGTCCCTACAACCTTAGAGTTATTTACACCCGTTTGACAAAATCTTTCGGTGTTATGCAATTATTTCGTTTCATGAAATATACGAATAACATTAATAATTTTGTAGATTTTGGCATGAGGCCAAAATATGAGATAGATTTAAAATATGTATATATATATAGAGGGAGGTTCATGGGAGGACGGTAACAATTTACGAGAATGCGAGGACAACCCTCAGCCAATCATTGTGTACATGAAATTTTTCATATACAAAATCACATATGATTCATGTACAAAATCACATATGATTCACATATAAAATCATATATGATTAGCGGTGACTTGCTCCACGAGAAAAGTCGCCCGTGTCCTTTTTTATCTTACAAAATCACATATGATTTTGTACATAAAATCATATGTGCTTTTGTAGATGAAAAATTTCATGTACAAAATGATTGGCCGAGGATTGTCCTCGTATTTTCGTAAATTGGTATCGTTCTCGTATGAACCCGTCTCTCTCTCTCTCTATATATATATATATGCTAATTTTTGGGAACTTTTGACAAGAGACCAAAAAATATGGTAATAATTTTATTTACTTATTTATTTATTTTGGAAGTTTTTGACAAGATGCCAAAAGATATGATAATTTTTGGGAGCTTTTGGCACGAGGCCAAAAGATACGGCAAGTTTTAACTTTTAGAATGTATTTAATTTTAAGGCTAACAATTACAATTTTTTGATATGATTATATATATATATATATATATTTTATAAACGAAATTGTTAATAGTTAAGTTCCAGTATAATATGTTATGGTGTTTTAATGAGTTTTTGGCATGAGGCCAAAAACAAAATATATGTATATATAGAAGTGTGACTTCTAGAATAAATACAAGGATCGAATATTTAACTTCCTAATAAATAAAAATATAAATTATGATAAACGTAAACATACATGCAAACAAATCAATCATAAAATTGCAACTAAATTAATGGGGGTTAAAAATGTAAACAAATCAATTAATATCAATAATAAAAATAAGTCTAAACACTATTAAAAGAATTAATTAGCCCATATATCTAAAATAAGATATTACGACCCAAAAATAAACAAATACACATTTCCAATTTAATCAATTATTGTCAATAGCAAAAATAAGTCCAATTTTTTTTATTCATTTAAAGTAATATTGGCTCAATGGTAATGAAATATTTGAGCAATAATATGGAAATAAATGCAAAAAAAAATTATCAACTAAAATATATGCACATTCATAACAACGTAATAGGAAAAAAATTATAAATTTAATTTTCTGATCAAACTCAATTACAACTTAAGCAAAATAATAAATGTATTATTGATTTAAAACAAACAAAATTCATTATTTAAAAAAAATCCATAATAATAAGTTGTTAAATAACATAAATATGCATGTTAGTACTCCTGATTTTATAGTATATAAAAGTCGATTCAATAAGAGAATTATAATAATGAAAGCATCGATATTATACAAATTTAAATCGTAATTTCACAAGCATGGATATGGAGGTAAGTATCATCATACGCTAATGAATGGGTGAAACTTAAAAAAAATCAAAGTAATATTCCGAATACTTATAGAGATACAACTATATTCTTAGTAAAAGTAAAGGCTTTTTCCTAAAAATTGATGAACATGATGAATGGAGTTCTAACATGATGAACATGGAAACTAAAAATCAAATATTATAATATACCCATCACAGTAAGTAATTATACGATCATTATAGCATGTATAAGAGGATGAAGATGCTTACTTGAATTGATAGAAACAATATGCTAGTTGTTTCGATTTGTGATGCCGGAAAACAGGAAAAACTTTGTGGGTGGATCAATTAAGCGAGCTAACGTGCTGATAACGTGTTGTAGGACGATCGATATAGAGAGAATCAATAGCACAATTCTTATTAACAGCGGACCCTTTAAATAGAGATGAATTTACATGGAAAAGAAATATACAATATGGTAACTATAATAATTAGAGAATATTCCTCAATCATTTTCTTATTGATGAAAGCACAATATCCTTCAGTAAAAATAATTTCTTTCATGAATTTTTTTTCTTCAGATGCTATATATAGAAACACATATATATATATATATATAAATGCATACACAAGACACACACGTGTATATATACATACCTACACAAAACACAAATATATAAAAAAAATACAATGAGAAATGAAAAAGAAAAATCACAAATCTAGGGTTAGGGGCTGGGGAGGTTTTGTTGTAATAGCCCAAAAATTTATGTAAAATAGTTTAGTGTTAATTTTGGGTTATTAGAAAATTTATCATTTGGACTTGGGTTTGAAGTTTGTTTTCTTTTGAATCTACTCATTTGGGCTAGGGCTTGGTTCACAAGGCCCAAGGTATTTATACCCTTTTAGAGAGAGGAAGAGAATCAGATATCTCATTCCATCAAAATCAGTGTGTGAAATTATGTTTTGAGAAATACCTGACTAGCAAGGAAGAGAAGAAGCTTTGCATTTCTGATTGAAGATCAACATTTCAGGTATCCAATCTCTTTCTTTTCATCTCTTAGCTTAATTAAGTTTTATGGAACGATTAGAATCTTTTGGGGGTTTTGTGTCTTGATTAGTAATCAACATATTTAGTCTCAGACCATTGGATATGAGATGAATAGATGATCTTATGAATATCTTCATCTCTTGAATTGGTTCTTTTGTATTTGGGTTGTGTTCTAAGGAAACCCACCATGGATGACCATGTGTTCTTAAAGTGGGATGAATCTATGGATCCAAATGGATTAAATTGGATGGGTATATGTTTAGGATTGATTATATAGGGTTGAGAATGAGTTTTATGCTTAAAATGGAAGAAAATCGAATTGGGAAATGGTTTTTGAGTTTGGCTTTCGAGATGAAAATGTGCAGGGAGACAGAGACTGTGGCGAGTCCAGAGTCGCCACACACTCGCCTAAGCCACTGCCATGCCTCTTTTTGTTTCTCGTTCGGTGTCGATTAGGGGTTCTAGCTTGGGTACTTGTTTGAGGGATTAGTAAGTGAGTCTTTTGGGATTACTTTGGGGTTGTATACTCATAGTTTGGTAACCTCAATTCAGGTGTTCGGTTGGTGATCACATAAGGTTTAAAGTGTGTACATCGGGTGGTAAATCAGGTGAGTTCCCAATTACTAAAAAAATGCAATGTGAAATGTTTTAAATGCTTAATTGATTATGGTTTCTTTAAATGTTTTGTTTATATGCAAAAATTACCATGATCACTTTTATAAGCCTTGGAGTCGGTATGCGCATTACCTGTTACTAATTGGCAAAGTCGGATATAAAATCCTATCGTAAGGTGTGCTAAATCCTACGAATAGATATGATCCGGGTATAAAATCCTATTTAGGTGTGATAAATCCTATGTTGGTGTGAATTGACTTGCCATGTTTATTTATTCGTAAAATCATTGCATGTTTCTAAATGAGTTATGAACTACTGAAAATTACAAACTATTTTCTTGGGAAATCACTAGACCTTTTGGTCTAACCCTCGCTTTTCAAAATAAAATATTTCCAGACAGGTACGTTACGGGGCAAGGGGATAAGGGCAAAGGGAAGATGTAGAGACTTCCGAAGAGCCTTAATTAGTTTCCGTTTTAGTTTTATTGCATTTAGCTGTTGACTTAGACTTTCAGACTTCCGTCGAATTTTATCTTATTTGAGATTTGAGAATTGTAATGAATTAATCGTTGGTTGGTTAATCTGATTATTGAACCTTGAGTTATATCTATCGTTGGATTTAAATTTTGGGTCGTTACAAATGGTATTAGAGCCTTAGTTTAAGTGACATAGGTGACCGTGTGACACCTAGTCTTAGACTGTAGGGCTAGGAGTCACAGCTGAATTAGGGTAACCTCGACAGGCATAGTGATAATGGGGTAGGGAGAGGACCCTCATGTGCGTAAATTGGAAATTACACTTGGCCACTGTAATTGTGAATTTACACGTACATGTGTGTGCTTGCATTACCTTATTATTTTTGAACTGTCATTTAAGTTAAGTTTTGTTGTTCGTAGAAAGGAATCATGTCGGCTCGGGTTACGAGGAGTCAATCCATACCTATTGCTAGGACGGATGCATCTGAACGCCGGGAAGAGGAACCAGCGGATTTAAGAGGTGTCATAGTTGCACCAACTAGAGGAAGGGGCCGAGGTAGGGGCCGTGGAAGGAGTGCAAGTCATGCACCCAACCCTACTGTTGGGGGGACTAGAGGTCGTGGTCGAGGGCATGGCCAAGGAAGGATTGGACAAGCTAGTGCACCGAAAATGTCCGTGCAAGAGAGTTATGTGAGTGCAAGGGGTCGAGCCCGTGGTAGAAGGCGGGGTCAAGGCACCACACCCGCTATTGGAGTGCAAGAGGCACTTGTCACTGAATTAGGAAAAATCCAATCCGCGCTTCAAACTTTGATGACTAACCGAGAAAGGTCGGAACCGGTAAGTAGGGAAAAGAGTGAAGAGATGGAGCCTTCCGTGCATTCTAGTTCACCTAAGACCGTTATGGGTGGTCACTCTATGGAAACACCATTGGTGCCGAATTCTTCCAAAACACCCAAGGGGTGTAGCTACAAGACTTTCGCATCTTGCAAGCCTCCTACTTATGATGGTGTGTGTGACCCGGTGTTAGACTTGCGTTGGGTACGGGAAATGGAGATGGATTTTGAGACTTGCAAGTGTGCCAATGAAGACAAAGTTACATATGCAATTTCTATGTTGAAAGTTGAGGCCGTTAATTGGTGGGATGTTGAGTCGGGAGATGATGGGGCGAAGGTTGCTAGAGCCATGCCTTGGGAAAAAATTGTGTGGAGATTCAAAATGCAATTTTGTCCTCCAACCTTGATGAGGAGACTTGAAGAGGAGTTCTTGAGTTTAGTACAAGGAAGTATGACCGTTGAAGAGTATGCGGCAAAGTTCAATGAAAAAGCACGTTTTGCTAAGGTGTATGTACCGGATGAGGCCCGATTGATTGACCGGTTTATTTGGGGTTTGATAGCTAACATTCGAGAGTTGGTGATTACTCTTCATCACCCCAGTTTTCAGGCAGCTGTGGATGCGGCAAGGAATACCGAGAGGGAGAAATTCCGTCAAGTGGATGAGAAGGTAGGAGAGAAGCGAAAATTTGAGAGTTCGGGGATGCACTCTAAGAAATCCAAGTTTGTCAGATCGGATCATAAGGGAAGCCAAGGTGGAAATGGAAGACCTTGTGGGAAGTGTCATCGGGTGCATCGGGGTGAGTGTGCATTCGGAGCGAGGGGTTGTTCTCATTGCGGTTCTGCAACCCATTATTCTAGGGATTGTAATATACCGAAAAAATGTTATCAATGTGGATTGCAAGATCATATCCGACCGGATTGCCCACAGTTAAAGAAAGGGGGATCCGACTACTCTGGATATCGTCAGGGGGACGGGGGAGCAGGAAAGAGGATTGAGCCGGCTAAGGCGAAAGGGAGAGCATTTCAGATGATTGCGGCTGACGCAGAGGAGACTCCCGATGTGGTGACAGGTACCTTTTTGGTGAACTCTTTATTTGCCAAAGTGTTATTTGATTCTGGTGCTACCTATCCCTTTGTGTCACCTTTATTCGTGAAATGTTTGGGAGTCAAATCCAAGAGACTGGATCATGCCTTAGAGGTATAAACGGCCAACGATGGTTGTGTGTTAGTCAAAGAAGTGTTTGATGGATGCACGATCGAAATAGAAGGAAACCGAATACCGTTACTACTTCACCCTATGTCTATGGGAGAGTTCGACATTATTATGGGAATGGATTGGTTGGCAAGAAATAACGCCAACATAGTGTGTAATAAGAAGTTGATCCATGTGAGTGTTTCGGATAAGGGGACAGTGGTTATCTATGGGAATCGTAGAGACCGAAAAACTAGTTTGATCTCGATGGTGAAAGCCAATAGGTGTATGAGAAAAGGGTGTCACGGGTTCTTGGCTTACGTAGTTGACGCTAAGAAGGAAAGTAAGAGTGTGGAGGATGTTCCTGTAGTGAGTGATTATCCCGAGGTGTTTCCTGATTATTTAACGGGACTACCTCCAGATCGTCAGATTGAACTTCGAATAGACTTGACACCGGGAGTTGCTCCTATAGCTAGAGCCCCGTATCGTTTAGCAACGTCAGAAATGAAAGAGATAATGTCCCAATTTCAAGTGTTATTGGATAAAGGTTTTATTCGCCCGAGTACTTCTCCGTGAGGAGCACCGGTTCTTTTTGTAAAGAAAAAGGATGAGACTATGCGTATGTGCATAGATTATCATGAGCTCAACAAGATCACAATTAAGAATAAATATCCACTCCCTAGGATAGAGGATTTGTTTGATCAACTTCAAGGGTCGAACTACTTCTCCAAGATTGATCTACATTCGGGTTATCATCAACTCAAGGTACGAGAGGCCGATGTTCCGAAAACCGCGTTCCGAACTCGTTATGGGCACTACGAATTCTTAGGGATGCCTTTTGGATTAACAAATGCCCCCGCGACATTTATGGATTTGATGAACCGGGTTTGTCAACCGTTTCTTGATAAGTTTGTCATTGTGTTCATTGACGACATACTTATCTACTCTCGATCGGAAGAGGAACATGAGAAGCACCTCCGTTTAGTATTAGAATTGTTGAAAGAAGAGAAACTTTATCCGAAGGTTTCTAAGTGTGAGTTTTGGCTTCGGGAAGTACAGTTTCTCGGGCATGTGGTGTCAAGTGAAGGGATAAAGGTTGATCCGTCAAAGATTGAAGCTATAAGGAATTGGGAAGCGCCTAGGACTCCTTCGGAGGTAAGAAGTTTCTTGGGATTAGCGGGATACTACCGGAAGTTCATTAAAGACTTCTCTAGTATCGCTACCCCGCTAACCTTATAGACTAAGAAAAGTGTTAAGTTTTCATGGACGGAAAATCAAGAAGAAGCATTTCGGGTTTTGAAGGAAAGTTTGAGTAGTGCAACAATCTTAACATTACCCAACGGAAACGGCGACTTCGTCGTGTATAGTGATGCGTCCATCATGGGATTAGGGTGTGTATTGATGCAACGTGGAAAAGTGATTGTCTATGCATCAAGACAACTCAAAGAACACGAAAGACGTTATCCTACACACGATCTCGAGTTAGCCGCCGTGGTATTCGCTTTAAAGATTTGGAGACACTACTTATACGGGACCAAGTGTCAGATTTTCACTGATCACAAGAGTCTTCGTCATTTGTTCGACCAGAAAGAACTCAATATGAGGCAAAGGAGATGGATGGAGTTGTTGACTGATTACGATTGTAAGATTGAGTATCATCTAGGGAAGGCTAATATGGTAGCCGATGATTTGTGCAGAAAGGAAAGGGGTGAGACTTCGAAAATTGTCGCCATGAAGATCGTTGTGAAGTTGGATTTATTCGATGAAATTAAGAAATGTCAGTTGGATGCATTGCAACCGGAGAATCTTAAAAAGGAACGAATGGTAGGCGTTGTGTCTACTTAGCTAGAAAACGAGCGGGGATTGAAATGTTACAACAAGCGTATTTGGGTTCCGAGATTTAGGAACATTCGTAAGAGGTTATTGGATGAGGCGCATAAAACCAAGTATTCTATTCATCCGGGCACGAAAAAAATGTATAGAGATCTTCGACAATTTTATTGGTGGCCGGGTATGAAGAAAGATGTGGCATACTTTATAGAAAGATGTCTAACTTGTCTACAAGTGAAAATAGAACATCAAAGGCCTTATGGCAAGCTTCAACCATTCGATATTCCCATGTGGAAATGGGATCACATTACTATGGATTTTGTGACGGGGTTGCCTAAATCTCCGAAAGAGTTTGACGCTATTTGGGTAATTGTGGATCGACTCACCAAGTCGGCTTACTTTCTCCCGATGCGGAAGACTTATTCTATGGAGAGGTTGGCAAAACTTTATATTGACGAGATTGTTACAAGGCATGGAGTGATGTCTATTGTATTGGACCGAGATACACGTCTTAAGTCCATGTTTTGGGAGAGCTTTCAGAAAGAGTTGGGATCGCAACTCAAGTTCAGTACCGCATATCATCCTCAAACGGATGGGAAAAGTGAGCGGACAATTCAGACTTTGGAAGACATGTTCATGGCTTGTGCTATAGAGTAGATCGTGGAAAAGTCATCTGTCTTTGATTGAATTCACATACAACAATAGTTATCACGCGAGTATTAAGGCAGCACCATATGAAGTTTTGTATGGGAGGAAATGTAGGACTCCTTTGTGTTAGAATGAAGTTGGTGAAAAGCAACTAGCGGGGCCGAAAATCGTCCAATTAACGGCTGATAAGATAGATCAAATTCGTGAAAGGTTGAAGACGGCTCAAGATAGAAAAAAGAGTTATGCCGACAAAAGAAAGAAGGCGTTTGAGTTTGAAGTGGGCGATCTCGTGATGCATAAAGTATCGCCTTGGAAGGGTGTGATGCGTTTCAGGAAGAAAGGGAAGTTAAGTCCACGTTATATCGGAGCGTTTCCCATAATTGAACGAGTTGGGGAGGTTGCATATAAGTTGGAATTACCAGAAAAGCTACAAGGTATTCATAGCACCTTCCATATCTCTGACCTGATGAAATGTTTGGTGGAAGCCGAAATGACGGTGTCGTTGCAAGAAGTTCAGATTGATGAAAAGTTGAACTTTATGGAGGAGCCTGAGGCTACCATTGATCGAAAGATCAAGAGTTTGAGGAACAAAGAGATCTCAATGGTGAAAGTGCAGTGGCGGTTTCACAAGGGTCAAGAAGCAACTTGGGAGTTGGAATCTTAGATGATGGAAATGTACCCGTACCTCTTCGGCGAAGGAATTCCGGGGACGAAATTCTTTTAAGGGGGAGGTGTTGTAATAGCCCAAAAATTTATGTAAAATAGTTTAGTGTTAATTTAGAGTTATTAGAAAATTTATCATTTGGACTTGGGTTTGAAGTTTGTTTTCTTTTGAATCTACTCATTTGGGCTAGGGCTTGGTTCACAAGGCCCAAGGTATTTATACCCTTTTAGAGAGAAGAAGAGAATCAGATATCTCATTCCATCAAAATCAGTGTGTGAAATTATGTTTTGAGAAATACGCGACTAGCAAGGAAGAGAAGAAGCTTTGCATTTCTAATTGAAGATCAACATTTCAGGTATCCAATCTCTTTCTTTTCATCTTTTAGCTTAATTAAGTTTTATGGAACGATTAGAATCTTTTGGGGGTTTTATGTCTTGATTAGTAATCAACATATTTAGTCTCAGACCATTGGATATGAGATGAATAGATGATCTTATGAATATCTTCATCTCTTGAATTGGTTCTTTTGTATTTAGGTTGTGTTCTAAGGAAACCCACCATGGACGACCATGTGTTCTTAAAGTGGGATGAATCTATGGATCCAAATGGATTAAATTGGATGGATGTATGTTTAGGATTGATTATATAGTGTTGAGAAGGAGTTTTATGCTTAAAAATGGAAGAAAATCGAATTGGGAAATGGTTTTTGAGTTTGGCTTTCGAGATGAAAATGTGCAGGGAGACAGAGACTGTGGCGAGTCTCTGGCAAGTCCAGAGTCGCCACACACTCGCCTAAGCCACTGCCATGCCTCTTTTTGTTTTTCATTCGGTGTCGATTAGGGGTTCTAGCTTGGGTACTTGTTTGAGGGATTAGTAAGTGAGTCTTTTGGGATTACTTTGGGGTTGTATACTCATAGTTTGGTAACCTCAATTCAGGTGTTCGGTTGGTGATCACATAAGGTTTAAAGTGTGTTCATCGGGTGGTAAATCAGGTGAGTTCCCAATTACTAAAAAATGCAATGTGAAATGTTTTAAATGCTTAATTGATTATGGTTTCTTTAAATGTTTTGTTTATATGCAAAAATTACCATGATCACTTTTATAAGCCTTGGAGTCGGTATGTGCATTACCTGTTACTAATTGGCAAAGTCGGATATAAAATCTTATCGTTAGGTGTGCTAAATCCTACGAATAGGTGTGATCCGGGTATAAAATCCTATTTAGGTGTGATAAATCTTATGTAGGTGTGAATTGACTTGCCATGTTTATTTATTCGTAAAATCATTGCATGTTTCTAAATGAGCTATGAACTACTGAAAATTACAAACTATTTTCTTGGGAAATCACTAGACCTTTTGGTCTAACCCTCGCTTTTCAAAATAAAATATTTCCAGGCAGGTACGTTACCGGGCGATGGGATAAGGGCAAAGGGAAGATGTAGGGATTACTTCCGAAGAGCTTTAGTTTCCGTTTTAGTTTTGTTGCATTTAGCTGTTGACTTAGACTTTCAGACTTTCGTTGAATTTTATCTTATTTGAGATTTGAGAATTGTAATGAATTAATCGTTGGTTGGTTAATCATTTGGTGATTATTGAACCTTGAATTATATCGATCGTTGTATTTAAATTTTGGGTCGTTACAAATTCACAGAGAAAAAGGGATAGGGATGGTGGTGGCGACACTAGTGGCAACGGTGGCATGACGGTAATGGGTGGCGATGGTGGTAACTGTGGTCAATCGTTTGGTCTTTTCTATTTGAAGTGTTTTGGGTGAATATACTGAAATAGGAGCCCACTTTGTTTATAAAACAGTTTAAAACACCAAAGGATTTTCCGACATATATTAAATTATTTTTTATTAATAAAATTACTAATTAGATTATTAAATTATTTTCAACTAATAATTATTAAATTATTAAATAATCTGCAATTATATTTTAAATTTTAAATTATTTATTAAATTATTTTTTACTTAATAGTTAATAAATTGTTAAATAATTTTTTACTTAACAGTTAATAAATTATTAAATAATCTATAATTAAAAATGGATAAATAATAATTAAATAAAAATTATTAAACTATTTTTAAGTAATAATTATTTATTATTGTATAATATGTAATTCAAGAATAATTAATTATTAATAAATAATTTTTCTTAATCACTTATTGGTCCGTAACATAAGTCAACTTCGTCATTAAACTTCAAAAGCTCTTATGTAATTGGTCCCTCACGTTTATCATTTAATTTGATCCCTACTTACGTTTATCATTTTATAATGGTTTTGGTTCCACCTCTTTAAGACCGTTAATTTTTCTATTAAATCTTATTAAATTAGAGGTATGTTTGTCATTTTAAACATGTTTCTAGTGACTAAAATACCCTTCATTTAATCGAGTGGTAAGGAACTTACAGAAAGATGTTTAAAATGATCAAAATATCCCTGATTTAATTGGACTTAAGGATTGTTTAACAGTTGCTGAATAGTTTGATGCAGAATAATTAAGTGGTCAAGATGATTAAGAAACTTTTATAATATAATGGAAAATGAAATATAATTGTTTGATGATTATTCAGAATGTAATTAGGGCTCTTAACAGTCAAAGAAGGTTCAAGATACAAAATTATTCAAAGGGTTTTGGAACCATTAAGAGACATACTTGTTTTTTGTCAAACATAATTCTTCTCTTAGAAAATCATAAATTGATTTTAATAAAACTGTTAAAAGTTAAAGAAACAACCCTTAATAGAAAAGGTTAACAACAACTAAGAAGTGGGACAGAAATCGTTATAAAATAATTGGTCCCTCCTGTTAACAAGTAACAACCGTTAATTTTTTTTTTCTATTTAGTCCAATTAAATTACGGTTATTTTAATCATTTTAAACATATTTATAATTACAACACAAAATTATACTTATAATTAGGGAGTGCTAATGGCACCCCTTAGTAGGGGTTTTGTACGGAAATACTTGTATTTTTCTAGCCTTGGGATTATAAAAATAAGATTTTAACAACGATACATGTGAGAATGATTCATTTTATAGACATGTCATTAACAAAACATAAGGGTGTAATTAGCATTCCCTTATAATTTCACCAGTAAGAGCATCTTCAACAGATTTCTAAAAAAATTCTAAAATGGAGAACCAAAAGTTATAATTTACAAAAGAAAATTGAACTCATCTTCAACAGATTTTCCATTTTAAAAAAAACAACACTAATTATAATATTAAAATATTATTTCTCTTTCCAAATATTTATTTTTAAAAATTTCCTGTCGATTGTCTCATGTTGTAATCATTTTTAGGGTGTTCTCCAAGTTTAGAAAAAAAACCTTATTTTTTCTACTTTCTTTATTTTAAAAATAGATTTAAAAAAACTGTTAAAGCTAAAAATTAACTTAAAATCCTTATTTTCTCGGTTTTTTCTAGTGTTCGAGATTCTCCGGTTGATCTTAATGTTTCGTACGGAAATGAAATTTGGTAGGTTTTGACCGACGCCTGACGTGGACTAATTGGACGCGCCATGGTGGACGGTGGTCTTGATTCGATACGAATATGCCAACCTCTCAAAGTCTTCCACGTGGTATTTCACAAACTTTAACAGCGTTAGATATTTTTATATGGAAAAGTTTATTGAGAAATTAATAACATTTAAACATTCAGCGGTAAAAATCTGTTCAAAATGAGACCAATTATTCAACGTTAATCTAATGTCTGCTAAAATGTTTACAATTTAATATATTGTTTTATACCTTTATTAAAAAATAAATTTCTTACCTTGTTTTTTTTTTTGAACGGAAAATTTCTTACCTTGTTATTAATTACTTTAATCATATTTAATACAATTAGTACAGAAAATTTATGGAACTTGGTTATGGGTGTAAAAAGATATCGAAACCTTATAACCCACCTCGAACCGAATAATGTTATGGTTAAACGATTTTGAGTTATTCGGTTTTTGAATTAAAACGATTCAGTTAACAGAATAAAAATCATAGTTCGATAAAAAGAAATAACACATTATGTTTATTTTATATATTTTAGTTCTATACAATTAAAAGAAATAACACATACTGGTATTATTTCACATATTTTTCTCCAATATACTCTTTTTTACTAGATAATACTTTCTATTTGATAATTTTTTTGTTTGATATACCGTATACGATATGATATATAGAAAGAGAGGGTGTTTTTTTTCCATCTAAATAATGTTTTCTATCCTAGTTAAATAGTCAAATATGATTTAGTTATGTATTGGAAGTAACGGACCATGCACATGGAAAAATTGTCAATTAACCCGATTATCGAACCAAATAATCCAAAAATCAATTAAACCGAATCTTATTCAATTCGGTTATCAGATAACTTAGGAAAAAAACTTGAGCACCGGTTATCTAAATGTTTATCATGCAACCCCGATCAAGTAAATCATACCTAGTTGCTTGGTGTCAATTATTTGGTTCGTGAAGGATTTATCATACAATCTTGATCAAGTAATCATACCTGGTTGCCTAGTGTCAATTACCTGGTTCCTAAAGGTCTATCATACACCATTTATCAAGTTAATGTACCTACTTGGAAGAAACTAACATATAAGACTATATTGAGTTTATAAAATCGGGTATTATGATTAAACAGTGCACAATCTTGCAAGAAATTATACAACCATGAACTGATATACTATTTGACAGCTTAGAAACATCATATGATAATCATAAACGTTGGTTTCGGGTTGTAAAAATACCTAGGTATTATTTTAAACATTAGACCCTATATGAAATAAGACCCATTTTTCTTCAATATAATACAATACTTATGAGACATTTTATACAATTGATGAGACATAAATAGATGTAACGTCATTAAAAAGAAACCATTGCTTAGAAAAGTTGGTTGGGGGTTGCCAACAAGGTATGTACTATAGGTCCGTTTGGTTTGCGGGATTGTTTTTGAGGGATTTGGATTTCGTGGAGGGATTTGGATTTGGAGGGATTTGGATTAGAATGGATTTGAAAATCATAGGTGTGTTTGGTTTGTAGGATTTGGAATGGAATTGGATTTCCATTATTTATAAATAATTTATATAAAAATAATTAAATTACATTTTTATTAATCAATTATTAAAAAACAAATGTTTTTAACATTTTTAAAACATTATTTCATAGAAATCCTACGAAATCCCGTGAAATCCCGAGCATCCGTCAAGGATTTCAAAATCCAATGTTCACGGGATTTTAAATGAATCCATGGATTTAAAATCCTTACCATCAAGCAAACTAAACACCGGAATGAATTGGATTTGAAATTTAAATCCCTCCAAATCCTGCAAACCAAACGCGTCCTATATGTATTCATATGGATACGTGCTACACAATACACAATTTTCTGAAGTTATCGGGTATAACGTAGAGGGTGTAATGCATGTTTTGTAGTAGGGTATGTTAATTATATATTTATAAATTATAAAATAAAAAACTAATAAGAATATTAACGGGAATTCTTGATGTTTTCAAATTACTATTTATTAGATCCTAACCGTTTTTTTTTTAACGGCGGCGTTAGTGTTAGTGGTTATGCTAGTAACGAATTAAACTCCAATCCCTGGGCAGCACGGAATCGAACCTTCGCACCTTCACAGAGCCCACATCACCTATGAGGAATAATACCTAGCTCCACCATTTTTAAGGGAAACCACCACTCCCAAGGCTCGAACCCGAAACATTGAGAATGTTGTAAAACTCCGATACCGCTAGACCAGAGGCCCTTTGGTTAACCGTTTTAATTAATAACCAGTTATTTAACTCGTTTAAAAAGTTTGATATGCAGCGTACCTTATAGCTACTATATATCTTTTAAGTAGTCTATGTATAACATATAATGATTGTAAACCCATGTTTTAGGTTATAAAAGAAAAATCACATTTTATGGATTTTTCATGGTAGAAAATATGCTCAACGTTGACATCACTTAACATGGTGCCATCAATAATCAAAGATTTTTAGCCTACGATCTATTATTTAGAAAAGGTTGTTAGCATAGACCTTTGGAAAGATTATAAAAGACACACACAAACACACACCTATATAGTAGCGGGTTCAAATGAAAACCGAGTTTTGGTTGTAAATGTGGGGACAAAGGATAGTGCGACATGTCTCTCATGCATCCACGTGTCATTCATCATGAATTGATCATGCGTCCACGGGTCATTCATCATGAATGAATCATGATCTTGTGTTATTCGTATTGAATGATGTGTTATTCATACTGAATGTTGTATCATTCATTATTAATAATTTATGAACTTCAGCTTCATTATTCATACTGAATGTCAATTGTTATTCATACTTAATGCCCATCGCTATTCATACTGAATGTGGACGCGTGGACACGTGTCACATTCTCCTTTGTCCACACGTTCACAATGAAAAATGGGTTCGCATTTGAATTTATATATGCATATATATATATAGGGGCGAGTTCAAATGAGAACTCAAATTTACTTGTGAACATGAGGACAAATGAGAGCGCGACATGTGTCATATTCAGACTGAATATGATATTTATTTAGTCTGAATAATGCTTATTAGTCTGAATAAGCATTATTCAGACTGAATAAATACTATATTCAATCTGAATATTTCTTTGATTATTCTGAATAATCTACATTCACACACTCTCATTTGTCCTCACGTTCACAACCAAAGTTGAGTTCGCATTTGAACTTCTCTCTCTCTCTCTCTCTCTCTCTATATATATATATATATATATATAGGATATAGGATATATACATAGGGTTGTGTTCGTGTGAGAATGAGAGTTAAGGTGAGAGGCGTAAGAAGGGATCTCTACCCTTGGATGCACATTAGAATGAGATGCATCGAGATGAGATGCACCGGATCAATTCACGTATCAAGCGCAATTCATTGGTGAGTTTGAGATTAAAGTTGATCAATGGTCAAGATCTCTTCTTATGCTTCTCACCTTAACTCTACTTCTCACACGATCCTACGCCTATATATATGTATATAGGAAAGTTCAAATGCGAACTCAAATTTTGTTGTGAACGCGAGGAAAAATGAGAGCGTGACACGTGACATATTCATCATAATAATGAAGAAAAATAATCAGACTGAATGTAATATTATTCAGCCCGAATAACACTACATTCAGTCTGAATATGACATGTGTCGCACTCTCATTGGTCCTCACGTTTACAAGCAAATTTGAGTTCTCATTTGAACCCACCCTTATATATATATAAGCATAGGATCGTGTGAAAAGAAGAGTTAAGGTGAGAAGCGTAAGAAAAGATATGAACCCTTGATCAATTTTAATCTCATACCCACCCATGAATTGCGCCTTAGAAGGGAGTTGATCCGGTGTATCTCGGTGCACCTCATCTCGTTGCATCTCATCCTAATGTGCGTCCAAAAGTGGAGATCCCTTCTTACCGCTTCTCACCTTAACTCTTTTTCTCACCGGAACCCAAGTCTATATATATATATATGTATATATATGTATGTATATAGAGGCGGGTTCATGCGAGGACCGTAACAATTTACGAGAATGCGAGGACAATCCTCAGCTTACCATTTTGTACATGAAATTTTTTTCATGTACAAAATCATATGTGATTTTGTACTAGCATAAAAAATGACATGCTCGACTTTTGCCGCGGGAAAAGTCTCGGCTAATCATATATGATTTTGTATGTGAATCATATGTGATTTTGTACATGAAAATGTGATTTTATACATGAAAAATTTCATGTACAAAATGATTGGCTGAGGATTGTCCTTGCATTCTCGTAAATTGTTACCGTCATTACATAAATCTCATTATCCAGACTGAATGAACACATGTCTCTTTTTTGTCCTTATGTTCGCAATCAAATTTGAGTTTGCATTTGAACTTTGCTCACTCTACATATATACATATATAGGGTTAGGTTCAAATGTGAACTCAATTTTGGCTGTGAACGTGAGGACGAATCTCAGCCACATATCTTCGGTTATGGTGGACGCGATCACGGAGGATTGACGCAATTCATTGGAGGGTGGAGATTATTAAAGGAGGGGAACCAGGTCAAAGCCGTCTTTATTGATCGGATAAGTGGTTGAGATTCGTTCTCACGTTCACAATTAAAAATGAGTTCACATTTGAACTTTTCGAGAGAGAGAGAGAGAGAGAGAGAGAGAGAGAGAGAGAGAGAGAGAGAGAGAGAGAGAGAGAGAGTGTGAGAGTAGGGGCAGGCCAGTGCCCAGCCACCCCAACTCATCGCCACAGCCCAAAGATTCATCCAAAAATTTTGTTTAAAGAAAATTTTATTACTTGATTTTGGAAACTGTGCCACCCCCAACTCACCGCCACAGCCAAAAATTTCATCCATCATATTTTGTTTTTAAAAAGTTTTTTTTATCTGTTAAGAGGCTAAGAGCATTTCTATTTTATATTTTAGAACTTCTTTTTTAATATAAATTTTTCAATATGTATACTATAAATAAAATATTTAAATTTTAGGTAAAAGTATTAAAACAATATATTAAGCATTAGTTTTAATTTGTTAATTCCTAATCCCTCAAATTTCAAGTTTACAATGCATATGTATAATTTTTAAAGTCTTTTCAACTCTAAAGTTCTTACTAACAATCTACCGATAATTAAACATGTCAAATTACAGAGTAACTATCGAGCATAACATAATACGACTTTGACTGACAGGTCAGGGACAAACCCAATTTTTTTATACGGTGACACAAACACCATATAATGTAGACAAAAAATAATTACAAAAACACGCTTTTTATCGGCGTATCTTTATGTTTTTACTAAACTTCAATATCGATTGATGTGTTTTTAGCTTAATTCCACAGCTTTGACGAACTTTAAAGTTTTTTGCTTTATTTCGAGGGTTATTTAAGTTTTCTTTATCGATTTCGAGGGGGTTTTGAGGTTTTCTTGGTTGATATCAAGAGTTTTTTTTTTCGGTTTTTTTGATTGATTTCAAAAGTTTTTTTCCCGGTTTTCTTGGTTAATTTCAAGAGTTTTTTTAGCCATTATGAGGTACGGTTGCACCTTATTGAACTTCTGAATATCATATGGTGACACCTTCTCAAACGATATGGTTGCACCTTTAATAAACGTAAAAATTTTAACCTTTCGGCGGAGAAATAATATGGTGGCACGTGCTACCGTATGCTCTTATACAAGTCCGTCCATGCGACAGACCCCCTCCAACGTAAATTTCTAACTCCGCCCTTATATATCTATACTATATTATAAAGCATTTGAGGTTAAACTCTTAAAAACAAATTTTTAAGCATTATGTACCATTGATTAAAGCCAAATTACTTAATTTTCAAATTTACAAGTTGAGTAAGTATAAGTACAACTTATTAAAGCTCAAAGTTTGAATTCTTATAACTAACTGTGGATAAACATAATCAAATAATGATAAACATATCTTTTTAAATATAAATAATCTAAATTACGATAATTATTGAGTTCTAACAGAATAGTTAATCATTATCCTTTTAAAACATTATATTTTCAAACTTAAAATAAATTACTTGGTTATTAAATCTATATTACATTATAATAAGAAAATAAAACTGAAAATTATCTTTATAAAAAAAACCATATTATAAAATCGATAAAAAATAAAACAAATAATTTAAATCGAGATGTATCATGTATCGCTGCATTGCGCGAGTATGCTTCTAGTATATATATATATATATATATAGAGAGAGAGAGAGATTCCATTTCTTTTGCAAACCATCTAAATAATACAAACTTACAAACTCATCTAAACCGTCCGTTTTGTAATCAACGGTTATATTTAAGTGGTATGTTATAAAATGATAAAAAAAAAAAGGAATGCAAATAAATGAATTTAAGGGAAATACTGTAAAATTTGTCATCTACTTCTGCAGGGGCGGAACACAAGTCTTTTAATTAAGGGGGCCGAACCCAACAAAATATCTTCATTGATAAGCTCAATTCATTATAAAAAATCGTGTGACAGGAGAATAAAACCTATGACCACATATACAGGGGCCATATACACATAACCACCTGAGCTAAGAGCAATTCATTGATAATATTTCTAATATCTAGTATTTAAGGGATAAAACGCAGGGGCCATGGTCCCCCTAGGCCCCTATTGTGTTCCGCCTCTGTACTTCTGGAAAATAATAATCATCTTCATTTACAATCCCAAATTGGTACAATCATTTAAACAATAAATTTTGTTTAAAATTTATAGATGAAACAATAATTTTTATTTGTGATTAGTTGTATTATTTTGTTATGAACTTTGATTGTTCTAATCTTGTTTTTAATTACCAAAGCTTAAAGATGAAACCGGAAACTAAGAAGTGTTTGGGATTACTTATAAAAACAATTTATTAACTTATTTCGGTGTGACACTGGTAATAAACATTTTTTAATCTTTAGATAAACAGTTTATGTCGGTGTCAAACCGATAATAAGAAGTTTTTAAAAAAGTTAAATGATTCTAACTTTTCAAAAATTGATAAACATTTTTATAAAAAAACAATAAGTCGTTTCAAATAAGCAATCCTAAACATCCCTAACAATTTATATGAAATCTGAGTGACGGTACGTGTGTTTGTGTGTGTATATATATATATATATAATTCTATGTAATGACAATATATTACGTGCGTTCATTAAAATCATTGTCGAATGTCGATGACTAATTGAAATTATTTTAAAGTTAGAATTATTGTTGCATGCAATAAATGTGGATAAAAAATAATGAATAATAGAGTGTCGACTTCATGTATATCCATTAAAATAGTCTGGTGACGATAATGGCCACAAGATACAATCATACAACAAACTTGCAATAATAATACTCGACTTCAAAATTCATGCCATTATCTGTCCACACATCTTTATTCAAATCTGAAAAAGTAAGAAAAGAACGAAATGTATCGAAAAAAGATATTTTCATATTTATTATCATTTTGATGGTCTTATATTTTGAAAAGTCTAATTCATTAACTATATAATTTGAAAATCACGCATTTAAAGATCTATATTTTGATGTCATTTTGGAAATACATTTTCAAAAATGAAAAATAGAACTTGGAACTTATTGGAAAAAGTCTAATTCATTAACTATAGATGCTAAAAGTTTGTTACATATAGGCTAGCCATATAGGGAAGAATCCGTATATTGTGTCAGTGAGGTTCAATCAATGTTTTAAAATCCTGGTTAACCTGGTCGGTCGAACCAGTTGGACTGGGACTCGGGGTAGTGACCGGGTTAACTAACGTCTTGTTAATGCATATGATCGGCCCGTTTCAACCCGGCCCGGTTTCTTCAAAACCCGGTTAAACCGGTGTTTCTCAAACCCGGTTAACCCGTTTTTATATTAAAATTAAAAAAATGTGTGTTATATGTTTTTTTAATGTATTTGAATTGATGTAAAACTTGTTGTTTGTGTATTTTTAGTGTTGGAACTTGTGGACATCAAATTATTACTTTATATATATATATATATGTACGTAAGAAAATGACAAAAATGCAAGGGATTAAAGAAATTATTGAAACCGGTTAACCCGGTGGTTGAACCGGTTGAAACGGTTGAACCAGAACCTGGTCACCACACTGGGTCAACTAAAAACCCGGGTATTAAAACATTGGGTTCAATATAAACGACAAGTAATTTTAAAATTTTAAATTAAATTAAGAAATTAATTATTTTGGTAGGTTTGAATTAAAATTTAATTATAGGGCATTATGAACATTTTCAAATCTCTTATCTCCTTAATTCTCTCTTATGGTTGTATGTGGGTTGAGTTGGACGAATTTACCACATTTTACAACTCAAACCGGTTGTAGCGGTTTGAAAAAATCTCAATCTGATCCAACTTATTCAAAAGTATAACCCAACTCAGCCTAACATTTGTGGTTGGAAAAAATCTCAATCCAATCCAACTATTCAAAAGTATACCCCAACCCAGCTTAACATTTGTGGTTGGACGGGTTGGCAGGTTAAAACATTTTCAACAGTTTCACCATAATTTCTCTAAAATAGAGAACTAAAAGTTAAAATATTTAAAATAAATTACAACCAACTCCAACATATTATCTATTTTAGAGATTTTATTATTGATTATATTATTTAAATATTATATAATTTTATGATCTCAATACATTTAAAAATATATATAAATATAAAATGATATTAATTTAACTCTTATTGGTGGAATGAATAAAAAACTTATTTCTCTCTCATCTCTTTGGAATTTTAGAGAAATTTCTATATTTAGATATTTCTCTATGAATCTCTATTTAGAGAATGAGATAGAGAAGCTGTTGGAGCATTATAAAGAACAAAAAATTGATTTCCTCTATAGAGAAGATATTGAAGATGCTCTTAGTAACTACATAAACTTGATGAATGAAATATTTTATATGACTTAAGTATATATGACCAAATTATAAATCGTCTATCTAAAAAAGGTTACAATACATTTGTAAGACGATTTTAGATGTTTCAACAAGTTAATTTTTAGAACGTTTTTAACTAAAGTGTCGTATTAGTTATTTATAGAACAATTTTGATAAGTGTTATGTAAACTCATCTATTTGTAGGTCACTTTTGTTCATATGACACTTTTTAAATATTGTTGTACAAAATAACTAATATGACATTTTATTTAAAATGTCTTAGAACTTGCTACAATACCTAAAAACATCTTATAAACATATTGTAAAACTTTTAGATGTAACACTTTTTTGTTTCATCCTATAAAGTATCATATTTGGACCTTAAGACATTTTAGGCATCTTATAAATTTAATGTTGATGTAGTGAAATATAATATAATCGTCAATGAGGATGTCTTTCCATCGAAGTACAACATCAAATGAGTAAATCTTATAATTAATAGATTCGTCAACCAAATATTTGTCGACATCATATATATTCTATCGCACATCCATTTGTTGTTGTTGCAAAAACGATTCCAGTTATTTTCTCCTACAAGACGATCTTCTTTTCTTTTGCCCTAAGCCCTAGCCATCCATAGAGTCTTTTCATATCTAGGCGTTCTCTGTTTCGATGACTTCAGGAGCGAGGCATGGGAAGCGTCAAAGCCATAGGAAAGACAACAACTTGAGTGTAGAGTAGCGGATCTAGGAATTTCCATAATGGGGGTCAAAAAATTCAAATTTTATAAATTTTTTTGGGGTCAAAATAGATATATATTTATAAAAGTTGAAATTCATTGTATAAGAAAACCAAAATTTTGAAAATCTATGGGGGTCAATTGACCCCCAACTCTTGTGCATAGATCCACCTATCAGAAGGGGAAATGGCACTCGAAGCAAAAGGAACGATAAGCACGCCAAATAGGTCAGCGGCCTCGAGCTTCTTCTTGTATGTTCTTACTCGAAGAGGTCCCTTAAGTCCTCCTCTTATATAGTACATAGGGTCTTCGCAACGGAGTGAAGAATGCCCCTTTCTTCCCCTTAGTCCATAAGAAGAACGGGACGACCAAATACAAGCACTGACTTCCAAAAATAGATAGCCTACTTTTTGTTTTGTAAATCTTTGCTTTGGTCTCTAGTTTGATGGTTGTATGTGCTAAAAATATGGTACATTTGTTAGATTCTTTACCATCATTCTTTGGTGGTGATTCTATCTTGGTAACCTATACATATAGCAAAAAAGCAATAAAACATACACTCAACAAACATTATATAAAATTTTACACGTTGGTAATATATATATAGGGAAATTCGAGGAAGAACTGATTAGTTTGTGCAAACTAAAAGAACCAATCTTAACCACAACTCATTGGTTAAATTAGAAAAATTATAATTTGGTAATTTTGATTAGATTTTCAATGAAAGGACATTTTAGGTATTTTAAACGCTCCACTCTCCTCTCTTTGTCGACAGTCCACCGTGATACAATTATATGATACACACCGTGATACCATTATTATACCCTCAGTGTGATACACAAATACATATAAGATGCATTGTGATACTAATTGTGTTACCCACTGTGATACCCAATTTTATCAATTTACCCTTTATGCTATTTTTAAATAACATTAATTATTTAAAATGATTGGTCCACAGTAGTTCTTATAGTTTCCACAAACTAATAATTTCTTATTTGATTAGGGCCCTGTATATATATAATAGACTAGGATATTATAAATAAATTTAAAAAAATTGTCGAAGATATGTATATTAACGTTGGTTTAGCGCTGTAGCGGGTTGGGTTTTACTGGGTTGTTAGTGGGTTTGGTTGTATCAACTGAGCGGTTTGACAGTTTTTTGTACACCCCTAATCCCTCTCGCCTTTTACCTCTCACCTCTCACATTGTTAGGTCTGAAAATATTGTATCCGAGATCATAAATATTGAAGACGTGAAGTGCCAAAAACGTAAAGTCAACAAAGTCATAAATATGGAAAGGTTTAATTGTTAGGAAGCTTTTACAATTAGGAAGGTTTTATTTGTTACCTTATTCTAGATTATTCATAGTATAAATATATTGTAATAACTAGGTTTTCATAAGCTTTTAGACGAAGTCATATTAGGTTCATCATTGTAATCACGATTCATCAAGTTAGATATATGACATATTGAAGGTTTTCAACGTATTCATCATATTGTTCATCTTTACTACACCGTTACCTGATCAAACTGGGATCTAGAATTGGTATAAATTTTTATCGAGCCTTAAGACTAAACATGAAAGTGCTTGATAAACTTTTATGGGAACATGTTGACCTAAAATCTAAGTTTCATTACTCAGAACAAACAAGAAAAACCTTGACAAATGAAAAAAAGAGTTTTTGCATGAACGACTCACCGAGCATTCTAGAAATACAAATCGTACATTTCATGAAGACTTTTGCAAAAAGAAAAATCTTAAGTTGATAAAAAAAAAATTTGATCTGAAAAACAAAATTTCTGAGTTAGAAAAGCTTTTAGATTCTGAGACTTATTGCATTGTTCTTTCAAGAAAAATAATTGAATTTGTGGAACTTGAGAAAGAAAGGATATTAACTTCTGATGAAAAACACAAGTTTGAAATTGAGCGAAAAGATTTTGAAAGCAAAATTAAAACTTGTGAACTGACCAATCAAAAACTTTCTAAACAAGTGTCAGATTTTGAACAAGTTGTGATTTTAGAGAGAAAATCATCTGAAACGAAATGTCTGAAGCTATCAAAGAAACTTTCTGAGCTTCAGAAAATTCTACATGATGAAAGAAAAATGTCTGAAAGTGAAAAAAATAACGTCTTAAAGAAAAGTGTTTTAATTTCCGATAAAAATAAACATTTAGAGAAAGAAGTTGAGCATGAAAGGAAAGTTATTAAGAAGAAAATTTTAAACTTTGAAATAAAATGTCTAAATTATGATCAAATCTTGTAATCGAAAAGAACTTGAGGTCTGAATTAAAAAGTAAATATGATTTGCTTACGAAAGAAATTTATTATTTATCTGACAAATTCAAGAAACTTGAAAAAGTTCTTGAAGCTAAATCGATTTTGACTTTTAGTTTGTCGGATAAAGAAAGAGATCATCTCTCAAGCAAAATTAAAGAACTTGAAAATGAGATTGCAAAGCAAAAACAAATGAATAAAAAGAATTCAAAATCATTCAAACAACTCACTCCCGAACAAATAAATGCGGCGTTGGATGACCTTGAAAAAACTATTTTTCCTAATGATTCTGATTCTACTTCAAGTTCAAAGATGACTCATCTTTCTCCTGTTAGTGTCTGTAAGAATTAATGTTCTTCAAATGATCAATCACATAGTTATTCTAACAGCTTTAAATCATGTGGTTCTTCAAATTCTCATTCTCATAATTCTACTCGGTTTCACAATGATTTTGTTGCTAATTCCGGTAATTTTAAGAAGTTTAAAATGGTTTGGAGGAAGAAACCAACTACAGATGATAGTGTTGGAAACATGCCACATACATCTTCTATAGTTGATACAAAATCATTTGTTTCCAAGACTAATTTGCCTTATTTTGTCAGATTATCAATCAGCTAATTGGTCTAAGTGCCACAAAGATTTGTTGTTCTACTTGTGGAACAAATGATTTTGTAAATCAAAGGTTCATTCAAAAATGGTATGGTAATTACTGTATACCTACTTCCCGATTTGTTGCATCTAAAGCTAACCTCCGAGGACCCAACAAAGCTTGGGTATCAAAATCTTTTTAATCTGTTTTGTAGGTACGTCATGTGTGTTCTAAATTCCAAATATTCACATCACATGACACTCTTTCAAAAGGTTATGCTACATTTGAGGGGGAGTACAATTGTTTTTCCTTCCATTTAATAACCTTCATAGTACATCTGTTAGGGGTGTTCATCAGTTGACATCCATTGGATGTGAGGGGAACCGAACCGATCCAATCATCCATGGATGTTGGATTTTGCCAACCGATCCAATCCGATTAACATCGGACAACCGAACCGAACCGATCCAATGGACGATTGGATCAGTTTGGTTCCATCCATTGGATATTTTTATTGGATATCCAATGGATATCCGTCGGATATCCAATGGATGATCCAATGTGATTGGATCCATCCAGTGTGTTAATTCATGTGTGTTCTAAATTCCAAATATTCACATCACATGACACTATTTCAAAAGGTTATGCTACATTTGAGGGGGAGTACAATTTTTTTTTCCTTCCATTTAATAACCTTCATAGTACATCTGGCATCTGCTATGAACCTGCTCTTAAATTTTGGCTTCTGAATATCTCAATTCAGAATCCGTTTTACATTGCATTTTGAATTCAATGTTTCAAACTCTATGTGTGTTAAGAATTAGAAGTTTCAATGGTCAATCTAGAGCCGAAAGGACCTACCCATGAAACACACCCCTAGGATAGATATTTTGAAAGGGTATAAAATTGAGTGCTTGTGAGATAAAAGAAAAAGTGAGGGTGTGACAGGACTTAAAAGAAAATTGGCCCTTACCAAACCTAAACAGTTATTCGGGTAGGCACATAATCTGTTCATTCTCGATTCTTTGGAGATGAATATTGAAATAGACATGGACACAATGTCGATAACTTGTGTCACCCCACCCAACTACTCAAGTATCTCACAAAAGGTGCTTGTTTCATATATCACGGAGACTTAACATATCATCTATCTATTCTTCACTTGGAAGATTTAGATATTGAAACAAGAAGACACACATCCGGTCTTCGAACTTCATATTTTGTACATATCGAGTTTATTTTTTGAGCCAACATATATATAGTATTTCTTTGACACATTGCACGAATCTTTGTGATTCACATTGCATATCTATGTGTTTATGCCGGAACAGTTTGAGAAGTGAGTTATAGTTTGAGAAGTTAGTTTTATAACTCACTTCCGTGATAACTGGAAGTTCTATCAGTGCCAACCCGCTACCAATACTGAATATAGGCCACTTAATTGAATTTATTTTTTTGCTTTAAGTGATAATAGTTGCTCATTGGGCTTCTATGTTAGTCTCTTTACCCACTATTCCACATTCGAGCTTCATTTTTTTACACTTATTGTCGTTGATTGTTCATAATGATTTGGATTCTCCTTATCATTCTGAGGGGGAGAAATAGTGTATCAAGGACACATGCAAAAAGATCAAAAGAAAGAAACAAGAAAAATTGTTATCGGACTTCAAAGAATTGATTAAAACATAGATCCGACAATCTTTTGTGTTTTTCATCATGCGACATGAAGAAAGATTTTACCCTACGACATCACGGCTCCTACAACTTTCTTTTCGTGAACTTTATGCTAATGTTAAGAGGAAGCTACGGAGCTTATCAAGTGATCACATTCGTAGGGGGGGCAAAAGATTTCAAGATGAAGATTTGTTGACAAAATTTCATCGTCTTCAAAAGTGCTGATTTGCTGAAATGTAATCTCGAATACAAAAGGGGAGATTGTTAGGTCTGAAAATATTGTATCCGAAATCACAAATATTGAAGACCTGAAGTGCCAAAAGTGTAAAGTCAACAAAGTCATAAATATGGAAATGTTTAATTGTTAGGAAGATTTTACAATTAGGAAGGTTTATTTGTTACCGTATTCTAGATTATTCCTAGTATAAATATATTGTAATAGCTAGGTTTTCATAAGCTTTTAGACGAAGTCATATTAGGTTCATCATTGTAACCACGATTCATCAAGTTAGATATATGACATATTGAAGGTTTTCAACATATTCATCATATTGTTCATCTTTACTACACGGTTACCTGATCAAACTGCGATCTACACACATAAACAAATACCATGTGAACTTGGGTGCTTAAAAATCCGACCAATCCAACGCAAAATAACCCACCCCAAAGCAATTGATGTCTAATCAAATTTTAAATCTTCAGAGATATTGGGTTACGGTCATTTGAACCCAACCCAATGAACTCGATATTCTTTTATTTTTGAATTTATTATGATTGTTAAGTCCTTATTAATATGTACATTAGACAATTTCACCATCACATACCCTCTTCGTATATATATATATATATATATATATATATATATATTATCAATCTCTTCTCTATCTATTTATAACTCCTTCGTATATATGTTTAGTAAATATGAACATGTATATGCAAATTGATAAAAGTAGTTGAATATGATATACTTATGGAGTCTGGATACATTATCACGAATGATTGATGACTAAAAAGTAATTATGGGTAGAGAAAACAAACATAACATAATATTTTGATGTACCAAAATATCTGCCCAACCAACCTGACTAACCCGTAGAGTTTGGGTTGGGTTGGATTGAAATTTGGTTTGAGTTGAGATTTTTCAAACTGTAAACAGTGGATTGAGTTGTTCATATTCCTTCAATCCGATCAACCTAACCCATGAGCACCACTAATATAAACACATAAGTAGCAAGAAATAAAACCTTCCGCTTTTTATATACACTTTGGGAGAGGTGTTACATAAACACCATTGTGAACACGTTCTGGACACATAAACAACAATGTTATATGAACGTGCCCATAAAACTTAAAAGCTTTGTTCATAATGGTTCACAAAGGTGTTTACTATATGTTAACAATTCTTCTACTGAGATATAAGGATTTTTATATTTGAGACTTCAGTCTCTAAACATATAATGAACAAGGGTTGTTCACAGTGTGCGCATTCCTGGTGAAAATGTAAATTTACTGGTGAGCACATAGTCAACAAGGGTTGTTTACAATATGCCAAATTCCTAATTAACATCTTCTTTCTCAATTAGTGTGCTTGGCCAATTCTAAATCATCGACCAAGAGTGTTGGTCTTAGAAGGGTAATGACTTTTACGATAAGTATTTGTAGAAAAGGGGTTGCATACAAACATGAAATTTTATTCCTTTTTAATTCTATATGTTTATACAATATAAGAATTGCAGATTTATTGTGAAAGCTAGGGAGGTAAAACTTGATCCTAAACAATCTGACTGGTAACAAATTAGCTAGATACTGAAAAGAGTAAGGAAGAAGGTACTCTTTCAGATCTGAAGAACTAAGATAATATTTAGATATTGGCGTCGATTTTGCCTAAGAAACTATTACTCGGTAATTTCTATGAAAATGGGTAAATTGCAACATTTGACAATGATGTCCTTTTATAACCACAGTTGCATTAAAAGTTGTTGTCCAACTTTAACGAGTGTCTTCATCTTATTTGTTGATTAGTGCATGATTGTACTCATCATTTAAGCATGTTGAAATTGATGTAGACGTTTGTTAACACAACTCATCCTTCTGTAAGCAGAGGGAATAACAAAGGAAACATGTTACTAATAAAATAATACTTTTAAACTTACTTTGTATGACATACCAAACATGTTCTCATACCAGGGCAAAGGATGGTAGAGTTGATGACCCAAACTCGTTAGTTAAGTTTGCACTCAAAAATCATCTTGCCAAAGTAGTATTTGTCAAGCTACGTTTGACATTATTTTTTGTTGATCTTCAATCGGCTAAAAGACAACCTATTCCACTTTAGTGATTAGTTTGATTCATTTCAACTAGTTTTCAATTTTCATTAAGCCTTTTTGCTCGTAGACCAATACAAATGAGACTTCTATAAGAAAATTTCTATTTTATTTTTCTCTCCAAAATATAAGTTGTAGTTGATTTAAGAAATACTGGAAATATGAAACTGGTATTCATTTAAATCTTTCATATTTGAGGTTCTAAAATATGGATGAAGGATTCGAAAGACAGTTTAGGATAACAAAACCCGGATGAACAATTCTGATGTTGAGTTCAGTTTCAAAATCCTGATTATAGACTTGGTTAACAAATCCGATTAACAAATTTAGATGATATGATCCGGATGAAGAATGAGTTAGATATAAGAGTTAGTCTGAATTGTTTATTTCTTGATATAAGAGTTTAAGAATATTTCTAAGTGTTGGATCGATATATTTGTGTTACTATCAAATAAAATGGTTGAGACCAACAAAGAGCATGGTCAATACAAGAGGGATAACGTCCAAAATGGATACGTTAATCGTCAAAGTTATCATGATAACTTTTGCATGAAGAGGAATGAGCACCAATAAGAAAAAGATTGGTCTTACCGATAATCTTCCAAACTTCTCAATAACTGAATCAACATTCTTCAATTCTACAAGTTTATATTTTTTTTGTCATTATCAAACAACAATAATGAAGTAACTAAGGGTGATATAATCAACCATGGTCGGAAAAACCCAAACCATAACAAAAATGAACAACAAGAAATAAGGGGACATATGTTTCATCGAACACAATCTCTTAAAAAATCGAGACAATCTCTTCTTGTTATTCAAAAAGATCAAGACCATGAACCCTAGAGTGGTTACCATGGCAGAGATAAAAGCCAAGCACAATCGTCATTATTTGTCGAGATTCGAAGAGGCATTGTAATATGGCGATTTTTTATTCTCTAGAGGTAGCGTTTCACCAAACAACCGAGAGAGAATGGAGGCGTAGAAAGTATGGTTCAAGAAAAAGATCATTGATCGACATAGTGGCGAGGGAAGGAGAGAAGAGAAGAGAAGGGAGAGACATGATTCCGATCATAGGATGAGAATTAGAGGCGAAGTTCTCAAATGATTAAGCCCCCTCCCCCCTCTTTCTCTCTCTATATATATATATATATATATGTGTGTGTGTGTGTGTGTGTGTTTATGTATAATGGGTTTCATATAAAAATAAATAAAACTACCTTATGACATATTGAAGACAAAAGAAGAAAATTGTGTCTCGATGATTGTAGACTGTTGATGTTATGTCTCTGTCCATAAAACTTCGATTAAACAAATTAATTATGTCTTGAGTAACTACAAAATTTTGGGCCTTGTGGTTTACACAAATTTTTGAAAGTGATCCCTATGCTTCAATAACTACATTTATTGTCCCAGTTTACATTTTGCTTTAAAAGTTGTCCCTAATCGTTAACCCGTTACAAAAAAACTCAGTTAAGTGAGGGGTACGTTCGTCTTTTTAATTTACAGAGACAAGTTATACAATT